>JAQFVV010013431.1:0-124938 GCA_028023455.1 Epiperipatus broadwayi | reverse complement strand
TGAAGTAGTTAAAAACAAAAATATTTGAAATAAAAGTAAATTTTTCATTTTTCAGTTTGAGGTTGCAGTTTTGAGTTTCAGGAGAGTTGAATGAGAAGGGATTGGCACTTTCAATCCCTTAAGTTTTTCCAAAAGAAAAAATGAAATATCGTTTTCCTACATTGCGGACCCCAGGACACCAAGGTCATGCAATAAAATCAAGCAAAGAACTATACCAGCTAGAGTAAAGGACCTCCAGATAAATACCAATAGAACGGTGAACAGCATAACAGTCTCCCCAGGACATCGTGGGAATTAACACTGTATCCAAATTATAAGCAACTATTAAGGATGGACTTTTAAACTGTAAGACCTATATATAATTCATGAACATTAAGTATAAATATTTCCAACATTTAAATATAAATATAAATTCCTATCTGATCAAATTAAATCATTAATAATTATTTTTATCATATATAGTTTTAAAATCATTTCCATTAATTTAATTTTTCCATTCTTGTAAGTGTTTATTATGTTTTTTTTTCATATTAAACTAAAACTTTTAATTAAATCATGTTAAATTTAAGTCGGGCGTAAATGGCTGCATAGATTCGTAAAGTTATGTTAGTTTAAGGGAGGGTAAATCTTAGGTTATTTGTTTCGCAGTTAAATTGGGCCAATGGATTGGATGTGTTGGTGTAATTAGTAAATGTAGTATGAAGGTCCACTACGTGCAGGATCACATTATACACTGCACTTGGGCAAAATGTCCCATTTCTTACTGACCATTGGAAGCAGACAGTATTCCTTGTCCTTGGATCATCCCTTTAGCCTATGGAATGGGATAGTAAGACGGCAAAAAGGACTGCAATCCCTTCCTACAGAGTTTTCTTTTTTTATTGTTCTTCTCGCCAGACAGTCAAAGTATTCCTATACTGGATGAGAGACATTTCTCGATAACCGTGCTGTTCAGATGTATATTTCTGACAGTACGGTATTGTGCTGTCATATTCATGCTGCATTGAATATATCGATATATCAGATTGGCGTTAGTTTGACTGTGAACTTTTGGCATAGGGTTAAATAAGGGATATAGAATATTTTCTTTTTCAAGTGCAATCTATGTAGTCTATTGAAACAATAACTTTCCAAGCCCCTATCGTTTCACCATCAAACCTAATGACACTCTCATCTGTGCTAAGTTCGAACCTATTTAAATGTTAATAAATTTAAAATTAGTTCATGTCTGTCTAAACAGCATTATATATTTACGTGCGAACCAACGCTACAATTAGATAGGATTAGTAAAATTATAGCGTACTAAAGTTATTTAATATTTCTAAAAATGTTTATTATATTATTTAAGTTAAGAGTAAATTATTAATTTTGTTGTTTAGTATTGTAATTTCGTATGTGGATATATAATCTGTGCTATATAGGAGAAAGACATGATTTAAAATATGTAAAAGCCGTCATCTAAAAATACTATTAAATGTTTCTTTAAAAATTGTTAAAAGATTTCTTGTTTTAAATATATTTCAGGGAAAAGTTTCTCGAAAATATATTTAAAAGCTATATCAAAATATGTTTGTAAATTATTTTTAATAAATATGTTAAAAATGTTTTCGTTTTAAAAAAATGTTAAAAGGTTGTTTTTAAATAGAAAGAGTTTCTATTATATGTAAGATTAAAAGCTGGTCAAGTAATTAAAAAGATTTTTGATTGTAAACAAGTGTCATTAACGACCACACCTGGAATTCGTAAAAAGTAAAACTAGTTCAAAATTTATTAATTAAAATCTCTTTAGATAAGAGTAAGTTATTTTAAAATCTAAATTGGACAATTGTTTGCAACGAAAAATCTTAATTATAATAGCTTATGGAATGTTTCTAACATAAGTTATTTAAGATTTTAAAAATCTGGATTGTAAAATTGAAAAGTATTTAATTAAATTCCTGAGTTTAGTGAGTCTTGAGGCGATAGATTCCGATAAGGAAAAGATATAAATACTCTGTATTTTTAACAAGAATGGACAGCCATATTGTTAGTGAGAATTGCAGCCAGTCTTCACAATTGTTAATGTTTAACATGTCCGGCTAAAAGCGGGCATCTTGTTGCTGTTACTCTGCGGGAGAACGGGGTTTCTCTCGTCGAAATGCCTAAACCACCATCATGCCGATAGAAGAGACGAGCCTAACATAATGGGAAAGATGATGCCGCCCAGTCAAACTAAACCAAACCAACAGCCAAGAACTTGCAGATAAATCATACCGGTACCGTTTTATTTTTCAAACCGCAGAGCTCTGTGTAATTCTTTATGTAAATATATCTATATAAGTTAGCTAACTTTCTTTTTAAAATAATGATAAAGCTAAATGTAATCAAAACTTAAAATCCATTTAATATTTTAAATACGTCAATTACTATCAAAATTTAATGTGTTAATGTTTAAATAATCTGACTTATTTATATTTTCCATTCACTTCAAAGTAAATTATTTAGTTTAAAGTTATATCACTGCGGTTGTGTCTATATTTCTTTGCTTATTTTATTTTAAATGCTTATTATATTTCATATGCCAATATTTCGAAACAGTGAGCACTTATTTTCACGTATATTTTAAGAAGATATTATTTGAAAATCTTCGTATAATTTGTTTGTAGCGTCAACTTTCTGCGCTGTTTCGAAATCCTATTTTTTTTATTCTTTAAATGATTTAATATGTGAAATGTGGCTTTTTTATAATCAACCAGTTAAAAACTTAACCTTATAGTTTTATTTAGGATTAAATTTAGCCTTGATCATATAAGTATATTTGACATTTAAATTCTTAAGTCCATAGAAATATACTTTCCCTCCTTAAATATTTATTATCTATAAGCAACTTAATAGATCGAACATGTCAAAGTACAGATGTAGTAATATTGCCTCTCGTAGCATAGACGTTTATTATCAGGCTACCCAAGAGTTGGTCCCAATTTGATAGGGCTAATATGCTATTAACTCGTATTTCATAGTATGAAATATACCATTCTTTGCTTGGCGGATGTGATCTTATTTTATAAAAATATTCTCGTTTTGCTGCTATACGTAATATACGTATCTTAAGATGGAGCCACGGCGTTGCCAGCACATCTTCTTTTATAGGGTAGAGCAGTAGCGAAGCCTGAGCCAAGGCCAGGTTAGCACGTAAGTCCCCCGCCATTCCTGAACACAATGTTCCTTTCCACGCAGCATTGCGATAGGTTACAGGGTACCGGCATTTGTCGCAAGAACCCTGAAGTTATTTCATCCATCTGCAGAGCGACTTTTCCTATTATTGTTTACCTGTGCCATAGCGCATTGGTAAAATCTTATGCAGCCAACTCTCCCAACTTTATATAACGCTTTCAGCATTCTGAAATTTTCTCTCGAAAGCCATGTTCGATCGATCATTACTTGAGCTGGTTTATGCGCTCGTTATTAAATTATATTGTATATTTTAGTAAATGAATTCATGATCAAAGTTCAATATAATTATTTATATAACAGCCACCAATGTAATAGGATTTGGCTTATCGAGATTTATAGACATAACGTAGTGATTAATTATGTATCAATTGTAAACAATTCCTAAGATGGGCACATGTTAAACTCATCTATGAAATTTAATGATTACTTATGTAAAGTGATTTTGAATTACCAAATGTTTGTACATTCTACGCTGAATGGTATTGTAAATAAGTGATATATATAGATATGAGTTGTAAATAAATATAGAATTAATTTAATGTATTTCGTTCTCTGTTTCGTTATTGATCTAATTCAATCCAATTCTAATTACTATTTATAGTCTATATATGTGAAAACTATGCATTAAGTTAAATTAAATTTAGTGATATTTTAGTCAATTAAGAACCTTTCTTTTTTTTCATCAGTCTTATTGCTTCTCCGTGACCTATGTCGGCCGTGTGGAAAGAGGTATACTACGTGTAATTTCAAGGTGGTCATTCGCAGGGTCGAGTCTTGGAATCCTGGCTTACGAGTTGAAGTGCGGTCGGACTCGGGATATTACAGTCCTAGTCTGGTCAGCTTCGGTCTCTTTTGCTTGGATTCTGAATTCTGTTACGCGAATGTACAAACTTGACTGTTACACTATCAATACTTGACACTCTAATAAAATATTAATAAATTCATCTATGCAAATTTATAAAATCAAAAGTTAAAATATAAATCAAATTATAAAGTAAACATTATACTAAAATAATTCTAAATTTTATATATGTGCAAAATAAATGTTTCTGTGTATTGTTAATCTGGCAGTGGCTTATTCTTATTTTTTTATTATCTTTATTTCTTTAAAATTAAAATATATATTATCTCTGCTGCTCCAAGAGCTAGTGACTGGGTCATTTCGGCCGGACTTATTTAAAAATTGGATCTTACCAGTACATATCTGCCTACAATATAAATTTTTCCAGATTAGAATGACCTGGTGGTGCCTTTGTATGGCACATATGGTAAGACCTCATTATTCACCCCAACCGTTATAATAGGTTACTGAAAAAATAAAGCAATCCGTAAAATAAACTGCCAACAAATAATCTATAAATAGAATTAATCCAGACACTATGAAAAGATTAATTTAATCATCAATAAACAAAATCCAGAATTTGTGCTTAAAATTTTAATGCAGTCAATTATCATTTGAGAGGGGGCAAGAATTATATTTATAATAGTATGAATTCACTTAATACAATGATTTCACAGCATTTGATATTTGTGCAAATTGAGGCTGATAATACTGTAGTGGGTATTTGTCAAAGATGAATTAAAAATATCAAATACAAAAACACGTAAATTATAACTATCTCATAATACACATTTGAAAATTGAAATCTCTTTTATTTATAATGAAATTAATTTTGTTGACCTTAGTCACTATGAAGTCAGTGATTTCTGCTTCTTTTTACAAGTAACGGTAATGTTTTATAAAAATCCAAGGAAACATACATTATAGTCATAACCTTCATCTTCAATCACAGGTTGGCATTAATTTAAATAATGAACATTAGAGGTCAATACTACCTAATGCAAAAAAAAAAAAAGTCAAGTTACATATATGCATGTAAAGTTTGTAACTGACTATGGACTTCTTAGCACATTTTAAAATAAATAGTCTTAAATGATTCACATGGTACATAGCATTTGATGTAAGAAAAATTACACTTAAAAATTTTGCTATACTTTTAAATCTTGAGTACATATATAGAGATAAAGAATTGAGCATATAGTAAAATTGATAGTAATTTGCCATCCTTTTAAACATAATTAATTTTTGCATCTGTTTTTATAAAATAATGGAATGTATAACTGTTGTTAAAACAGGCAATTTTCATCATACATATGCCACACACAGCAAGCTAGAGTAATCAATGGATGCCAGAAGACTTGTGCATAAAATCCCATCTAATGCCTACTCATCCAATATCCTCAGACTAGTTTCTGGCTTGTGGCCTTCATCAGTGAGGAGCTTTCTTAGGATCTAATGCAACCCTCCAGGAACCACCTTTTATCTCCATTTAACTACAAAACTATGAGTCTTAAACTGAAAATACCTTAATCTTTTCAATCCATGCCCATTAGCTTATATAGGCATATGGATCTGAACCCAGTTCAGTACCCATACATTTTGGTGTCTTGGGTTTTTTAATAACCATAGCCAGCTCCTATTAGGCAGGATTGGTTTTAAGCCAATAAACATCACATGACCACCACCTCTTATGCTTGTGTATAACTTGTTAAAACAGGCAGTACTCACTATACGTATGCAGCAGCAAGCTAGAGTAATCAATGGATGCCAGAAGGCTTGTGCATAAAATCCCCATCTAATGCCTACTCATCCAATATCCCCAGACTAGTTTCTGGCTTGTGGCTTAAAACCAATCCTGCCTAATAGGATAGAGGTGGCTATGGTTATTAAAGAACCAAAGATGCCAAAATGTATGGATACTAAACTGGGTTCAGACCCAGATGACTATACAAGCAAATGGGCTTGGATTGAAAACATTAAGGTGTTTTCAGTTTAAGACTTATAGTTTTGTAGTTAAATGGAGATAAAAGGTGGTTGCTGGAGGGTTGCATTAGATCCTAAGATCTAGGTGCAGTGTTCTCAGATCCAAGGCTCCTCACTGATGAAGGCCACAAGCCAGAAACTAGTCTGGGGATATTGGATGAGTAGGCATTAAATAGGGATTTTATGCATAAGCCTTCTGGAATCCATTGATTACTCTAGCTTGCTGTGTGTAGCATACGTATAGTGAGTATTGCCTGTTTTAATGTATATACCAGTATAGAAATTTGATTTTGTTTGCTGTTTTTGACCAAATGGCTAGATAAAAATGCTATGATTTAGATAATCACATCTTATTCTCTTGATCCAACTATTACTCTGTCTAATTGAGTTATTGTTACCAAAGTATTTGAACATTGGGGAATAGAGCAAAATTAATCATATGATCCAAACATTATTTTCAAATAACTGTTTCTCTTCCATAAAGATAATGTTCTCTCTCCTATATATACAGCCCATATGATCAAAAATTGAAAAACATACTGAAAATTACTTGGTTTCTCTACCTACCCAATTTAAACATTGAGCCTCTGCCATTCATTTTTGAATGAGCAGCAAATATTCTCAGCAAACCAGGATGAATGGATTATTCTCCCAGATGAAATTTATATAATTTTACCTCATGCAGAATATTAGTATTTTTTTTAGCATATACAATGACCCTTAACCATATTAATAGTTATCAAAAGTATTTCCATTATTCGATCAAACTCCTACATATTAAATTCTTATATATAGGTATTTTTTTAAAAGTGGTTTAATCCAATTATTTTTGTTTTGAGATATTTAATACTACCATTACATAGTTCCACTTACCAATTAAATTTCTACTGACTCATTTGTAAGAATATGACTTTGCATTGAAATTTTGTAGTTCTATTTAGTAGTTTGACTAATTTATAAGGATATTGAAATGTCTTGATTATAATATTTAAACAGTAAAAAAAAACATATCAGTCTATAACTGAAAACGAGTTTTAATTAGTTTTTTTTTTTTTACAATTTATTTTTAGTGGTAACATTTATACTTTACATAGGGTGGAGAATAGTGCCAAAGATCTATAATTCTAGCACCAATTAATCAATACTAATGATAGTGCCAATCAAATCCCCAAGTTAGTTTCTAGCTATTGACTTTCATCAGGGAAAAAGAGTAAATTTATATTCAGACATTACCAATTGCCATTCCTGACTACTTCTAAAGTCTTATAATTATATATATATGTGTATATCTGTGCAAATCAAATGCTTTTCATTGAAAAAAATCAATAATTAGTCAAGCATTGGTAGTTGGGAGGTCAGCGCCAGCTGCTTTACAAGCAGTTGTCCCGGGTTAGCTTCCCGGCTGGTGCTATGACACATGAAAAAATAAATAAATCAATAACTAGAAATGAGTTTGATTATTTGGTTGGCATTAACATCAAGTAACTTCATGCATGAGTATGGATTGAGCTAATCATCATGTCACAAAGTCTTTATTATGGTATAAATATATTTATCTTAGATAGTCCTCATTTGATTTCATGTTCAAAGCAAAATAATACAGGACTTCAAGCAATCAGTTATCGTAGTAACCTTTAAAGATAAATAAATAAATGTTTAATTCCATTACATTATATAATCCTGTAAGTGGTGCGATATCAAATATAAATTATTTAGTAATATTTTATTCAAATTTTGATATGCATTATAATGTTTAAACATAATATATTACTTATCTATTTCATAAAATATGATAATTATTACTGTCACTTTTCTTATTAGCACTACTCTATAATAATAAAATAATACATTAACACAGACAAAAAATAATTTCACCAAAAGCAATTAGAAATTTAAATATCTTCTTTATTTCTATAGGTAAAACAAAAATCATAAAAAGTTACTTTTTAAAAATATTTGTATTTTCAATAAAAACAAAGCCAGTTGGTAATGTAAAAATTTTTGCATCTATAAATAAATTTTACATCAGTTCAAAAAAAAAAAAATGCTATTTTTTTTTTCCAATTTTACCCACAATTGAATATCAAAAAACAAAGGCCAGGTTACAACCAACACCTTTGTTATTAAATAATATACAGGTGAAAAGACATATCCTTTAAGAACTTCCAGATGGTCTAAAAACAAAACAATAAAAAGAAATTCATATTATTTTTTGTATGCACACATATATATATATATAATATAAAAACATAAACACATATCATACACATATTTATATTCATCATGGATTACATGTTACATACGCAGATATATATCATGCATACATTCATATAATTATTTTTAATAAATCTAAATATTTAGTCCTATGTCAATTGTAAAATAACTATAACAAAAAAAAATAATTCTGCATACATATAATTAAGTGGTTAGATTCTTGGAAAGTTATATGGTTTTTAAGCATCAGTGGCAGGTTAATTATAACTTTTACATTCAAATGACCAAACAGATTTTACCAATCATTAAGCTTTGCTATTTCTAAAGTATATCTCCAAGATACAAGAAATATTCTTGATGATATGATATGCACAACAAATAATTCAACAGTACATTATTTTTATCTTACAGTAAAAATAAATATTTTGTGATAGCAAATCCCTCTTAATTTTCCTAATCTTTATTTTTAAATTTTTGTTTATTGAAATTTCAAATATTTTAAACTAAATAGACTTAATTAGGATAGATTCGTTACAACAACAAACCACAAAATAACACAATTTTAACACTCAAGACAGTCCCATCATATAATTGTCCATATTATGAACATAAAATTGATATGAAATATCTAATATTAGCGAAAACATTAATATCAAAGTAATCAATAGATTAACATCATACAGTATTGTCCTATTAATGTCCACATCTCCAAACCGATTTTGGTTTTTTGCCTTAGTCAATGAGGATTCAGAGTTGGAATTTAATGCACTTATGTATCTAATAGTCATCTTTTATTTCTTTATACTATTCAAATTAATAGCCTGATATTAAAATATCCAAAGGTTTTAAACACAGACACCAGTTTTATGCCAATTGTAAAACCCTTTCTAAACTTTCTCTAGGAAGATCAATACCAATAACATTACATGACTTTCTCAACTTATTCTTATGCTTATAAAAATTGCTTTCTTCACCCTATGAAAAGCCAGCTTTGTATCCTAAATTCACACTCATGAACGTAATATTACAGCTATCATCTGATGTTCAGTGATTATTCAGATTTATTGTAAATAGTTCTAAAATAGGAACAAGAGAATTGCACTTGGTAATATATATATATATATAAGTTGAGTAAATCATACAATGTTGATGGTATAGGTTTTAAAATATATAAAAACTGGCATGATGTTAGATTTATATAATTGTGCAAGTGAGTTGATAAGAGTTCAAACTTGAAATAACTTTCAGGCTATCACTATAAAAGAGTAAAGGATTGCTACTAGATATATTAACTTGAGCTTTGAATCCTAAGTCCTCACTAAAGAAGGCAAAAGTCCAAAATCGATCTGGAGATGTGAATATTACCGTTTTATATTATCTTGTCCAATGATTATTCAAACTTAAATTAGATGGCTCTACATTAGAGTGAAGAAACTGCTCATAAAATACATTAATAGTTTCAAACAAGAGTTAGACTATTAGACATCCATATAAGCAATATGGTATTGCACAACAATCTAATAGTAAGCTCTTGCATAAGTGATCTTTCAAATCCTATAAGGATATTAAGTGTTTCTTGAACATCTCTCATAAATAACATCTAATAGAAAACTCATTATTCTTATTAGTACCTAAGAATTAGCTTTTACAATCTATGCAACAAGGCAAAAATAAAATCAATGGATGCAAATGCTTCTCCAAAATATTGGTCTTAAAGCTAGTGCTTATAAGCAAATACAAACATCACTGACAAATTAAAAAGCAATTCAAAACTATCTTGGATAAAAAAAAGACTATATTTAAAGTGGCCATTTAATTATATAGTCAGTTTGTGAAGACTGTGACACTTAAGTTCATAAGTGGCAGATTGAGGATAACTTTCTATTTGACTAATGAAACTACCTAACACCCTTTAGCTCTTGATTCTGCAACTCTCACAATTGGACTAAACTCAACAGATCATTAAAACAAATCTACTGAATCATATCAAGATCATTAATCAAAATATAAAGTCTAATAAGCACCATGCTAATTTTTTTTCTAATTGTATATATAAGAGAAATGCAAAAAACTAAAAAATTAATTAAATAATAAAAAAAACACTGTATAAATATTTATTTCGCTATTGTTTAGTATAAAATTTATCACTATACACATATTAACATACATTACGAGATGAAAACAGGAACTATTATTAGATGAAGAGGGAAATAAGGAAAGACATTTCAAAAAACAAGATCTCGAGGCCAATCATATCAACAATTTATTTTTTGACAAATCCGTGATGAGAGTAAAAAGAAGTGACGTAAATGAAATAAAATATTGGTTACTGAAATATTAATAATCAACTATCCACTACCATCTCCAAATTACAATATCTACTCTTCATGCATTGGCTGTTATATTGAAACAATACTCCTAATATTACTTATTAATGCATTTTTTCTACTTCAAAGATATAACTCACAGATAGTAATTTGATAATATATTTATTGAAAGAAAAAGGAAGTCCAAAAATTAAATCACTAAATATCACATGATTACCATTCTTTATGCTTAAACAAGCTGTTAACACAGAGACAAAACTATCCATACAGTAACCCATTTAATGCATGCCATTGATCACCATGGCTTGCACTGACACTGAGTGGAATTACTGTATGGAGAGTTTTGCTTTTGTGAAGTTCAAAAATGGTTTAAATTTAAAATAGAAACTGCTTTATATGTATATATTTAGAACTCAAAGAAATAGTGTAATTAGAGATATAATAAATGATAAGTGTTACCGGATTTATATGTGAATATTTAAAACTCAAGAAATAGTGTAATTAGAGATAAAATAAAAAATAAGGATTACCAGATTGTAAAGTGATTAATTAAAAGATAAAGAACAATTATAGTTAGTTATACTCTAGAACATTCCACATTCCATGGAAATATATAAAAACTTGAAGATAAGGAAAATCGAGATCTTTTTTTTACATACTTGCATCGTGAGAGAAGCTTGTGTTAGAGAAGATAATTATAATCAAGTGTAATGAGGAACCCAGTGAACTTAATCACTGAAGGCACCAAAGTGGACCTAGGAACTGTACAGGCCATATCAGCCTTATTATAATTTACGTATATCTTGTTGGCATTCGTAAGTAATATGTATAAAGTCAGTATTTAGTTACAAAACCTTGTTTCCAAATTGTTTTTATTTCTGATCATAGTTAATTTGAGCATTTTATAAGCTTCTATTAATTAAACTACTAAAAAGAGTGAATGTTTTAGTATTAAAACTTTTGAATTAATAACAATTTCTAATATAGAGTGAAAAATAATTTTTAAAATTTTTTTTTGTATTATTCAAAGTTGAGTGATCAATATATAAAAATAGCAGATTAGAACAATCCATTCTCTAATTTAAAATAAAGTGACAGATACTATGATAATTTTATAAACATATTAATTGCAAAAAAGTTATACCTTTTTATATATATAAAATGTTTTTAAATTTTATTTTGTTGTATTTTTACTCATATAATTTTATAAACTATTAAACTTAGTTTATTTAAGATATTTTGCCTTTTTGCTCCAATTTTCAGAATAAATTCTAAGTTTTAATTAAAGTGCATAAATATGCATTTGTATATTTTTACACAACATTTTAATGATTATTTACAAATCATTTCTTAGCTTAATTATTTTTTCTGTAACAGTTTAAGTGCAGCATGTAATATTAATAATCTTTCATAATACATCTTCTTTCATAGAAACTGCATACTTAATCAGATAATCAACTTTCTATTGTAAAAACTAACAAGATCTTAGATGTGTACAAGATTATGAAATTTATTCCCATGAAATGAGTTAGAGATACAAATACAAAAAGTAGAGCAAGTTATTAATTTACTGATGGCATACGTAAAACATGCATTATATGTTCCCATTGAGGGTTTTATAATCTTAGATATTATAGCATTAATAATGATATTATATGGATGTAATATTAATGTGTGATAAATCTATAGATACTGCTAATCTGTATATGTATCAACCAAGAGTGTATAGGTTCCAGCTTATTCACAAGTTGATTTAAAAAAGAGATTTTATCCTTCATAACTTATAAAATTCGGATAAGGAATAATATCATTTTAATCTTATGTTTATCATTTATTACAAAGACAGAGATGATAATGAGTGTTGAATCTGTGATCAGATTCCAATGAAAAGATGTCTCGTTAAAAAAATATGTGCCTGAGTTATTTAAATATTTCTTAACTATTGCCATACAAATTTTTGTTTTCCTATAGCATAAATATCAAAATTATTCCATTAATCAATTGGAGTTTTTTTTTTTACTTTCTCAACTGGGAAGTGATTCAAAAACCATTATCTTTTCAGTCAGCTATGCTATCACTGAGCTAAAACATACAGGGCATTTTAAACAATGATCAAGTTTCATAATGGTTACGTTTATCTCTCTCAGTATATTAATTCGTGATATGCAACTACACGGCTTCATACTGAAGATTTATTATATAATTTTGATCTTATTTAAATGCTACATTTCCATTCTGAGCACTATGAGTTTGACCCTGATGGTAAATGCATGCTCAGTGAGTAAGACTGTTTAATAGAAATTTAGTTTTTCTGTTCTAAGTGTTCAAAACGTTTATATGTACAGTTCAATAAAATAGTGTATGTGAATATGAATTAAAGAACTAATTTTTTATATAAATAAATAGTTTATTGGTCAATACAACATAAAAAATTAGATCAAAGAAATTGGATAATCCACAGATCTTGAGTTTCAGAGTCATCATTGTAGAGCATTCGTTTTTTTAAAGTAATATTTAATTTAATTTTTTTTTCCTAATATTTCAGCATGACTAGAAAGCATTTGCTTTTAATAGTTACATTTTATTCTCATATTTTAAATAAAACTATATAAATATTAGTAAAAAATTGATTAAAAAATTACAAATATAAAAATGATCATCTATTTCTTAGTTAACAGAATTTTTCAAGCAGCTAATCTAAGATGAATCTTTCTGACATAAAACCTTTTGTTTTATTTACAATAAATTCGATAAAGTGTTTAATAAGTTATGTACAGATTATATGTCAGTGCCCTCTTAGCATATAAAATATTACATACCAATGACCTCTTAGCACAAGGAATATAAAACTATTTATAATTATTATGATAAAAATTATTTTTCAAAAATAATTCCTTAAAAGTAAGCATAAATCTACAAATATTTTAAGGTAGTACTATTTTTTTATAATTTTTTAATAGCAGATTGTAGAATGTTTAGGATACAATAAAATTTTTTTTCATGCAATCCCTAATACATTTCACAATTAAATTGACCCATTTTTCTCACACAACATATTAGTATATATGTATTTCCTTTATTAAACATACTGACAACCTTATATATAACCACTCATACATATTAATTTATATATAACATTTACTGCTTTTGTGAATATAATTTTTTTCATTAATATTTTGCCTGATCAGGATTTAATCGCATACTAAATGCTATGTTAAACTGTGGAAATAGCAGATAAAATACACCTGGGTCTTGTTTTATGCGATAGATAGGTTCCTCAGAAAAGATGCGCAAACGAAATCGTACAAAAATAGACGTAACTTACCTTGAAAAGGGGGGGATATGGACTGTGATTTTTCAAAAATCGCGTAAAAGCAAAGCACCAACTTAAAATTTACTTTAAAATTCGTGCAAAAAAAAAATAAGGAAATAAAATATGACTAATAAAAAATTCCAAATTTGAAAAAAATTGATACAAGACAAACTTTTTTTTAACTATAATATTTAATTTTATTCAAAACAATATATTTTTAGGCATAATTTACAGTAATTCATATTTTTTTTATACACGTTTTAATTATTATCGCTATTTGCCGGTAAACAGGTTCGTTTGCAAACTGATAAAAAAATCAGATTCTTCACAAGATGAAATACAACTAGCGCCAACATCACTCTCATGTTGTGTTAATTAATGGTTTTCTGGTGACAACGTAATTAGTAATTAATCTAACAACTAAAAATTAAATTCTTATTTTTGTCTTTAATTTTCAATTTTAATTGTGCCCACTGCTATTACTCACCTTTTAAAAATAAATTTGCGGACACTAAATGATTAATAATTGATTACTGTACGTTCTTTTTTAAAAAGCAAAAACAGAATGTGATTTAAAATGCAAAATTAACACGCACAATGTTTGAACAAATTTACATTATAATCTTGTAAAATTTAATATGTGTATACATAAAATGTGGAAATCATGATTTTAATTTCATTATTGCATAAAATCTAACTATTATAAAGCACTGAAAATATTGAAATTACTAACATGAAAGTCGAATTCCAATAGTAATGTGCTATTACAGTACTTTCAATATAACGTTAAGTGCGCAAAATTTATTATTTAAAGTAATAGCGTATTATCGGAGTTCAACTTCCGGTGAAACCTGAATCGCGTAACTTCAAAATCGTGTTAAATAAGTCTGCGTAAAAAGAGACCCAGGTGTATTTTAAAATAACAATCAAACTAGACTTAAAATGCATTGAAAACATTGATTTTCATAATGTATTTATTTTTCTAGTAGGGAATTATTTCAGAAGAGAGAAAGTAAAACAGCATAATAATTTAAAATAATAAATAATTTAACTGTTTGAGTATACAAAAACTATGAGAAGTTGGATGAAATCAAATCAAGAGTTCATGAAGGTCTATATGTTATTGAGAATTGCGGACATGGTAAAAGCTAGCTGCAGATTAATATTTATTTGATCTAGCTGACAGTTGACATAGTAAATATATTATAAAGTTAACACCAGATATTATATGACAATTTCTCCTACATAAAAGTGCAATTAGGGCTTAGTAGAAGAATGACATTTTGTGTAAATAAATTTAACTTGTAAAATAAAAAAATAAATTATAGATGTATAACCACACACACATCAAATAATTTTTAATTGATAATTATTTCTTGCTGACATAAATAATCAAAACTGAATTACTTACTTTGCCCATTCTACATTCAAAATGAGATGATCATAACCAAAACCTGATACATTAGCAATAGCCCGTGCAGCATCTTCTCTTTTGTTGAAATTGATAAATGCAAACCCCTACAAAATATTTTAAGTTAATATGATGATGTTAAAACATATTTTATTATATATTCCTAAAATACAATTATGATCAATGTGAATGATATATTATAAGAATACTCATAAAATCATATTTATCAGTAGGAGTCATTTGTAAATGAATATGCCATTATAATTCCAAAATAAAAATAAAAACAAAGATACAGACAAAGACAAAAATAAAATGAGGAAAAAAAATGAAATAGAAGAATTTCTATGCCTGTGCACTTAAAGGATGGATAGCACAAGCATACAATCTCATTTGACAAAGACAATGCAGAAAGATAATTAATGGTATGAGATACTTAGGGCAAACTGGTCCTACTAAAGTAAACAATTGATTACACAGAGGCAAAACTCTCCATACAGTAGAGCCACTCAATGCAAGACAGAGTAATCAATGGATGCAGGAAGGTTTGTGAATAAAATCCATCTAGTGTCTACACATCCACTATCCCCAGGCTAGTTTCTAGCTTGTGGCTTTCAACAGTGAAGAGCCTTGAATCTGAGAGCACTGCACTTAGATCTTAGGATCTAATGCACAAATCTTCCTGCATTCATTGATTACTCTAGTTTGCACTAAGTGGCGCTACTGTATGGAAGAATAAATATGAAAAAAGTGATTATACAGAAAGTGAATTATTGGTTTTTATGCTGGGTTTGGGAAAAGATCCACAATGACCATGGTGATCCATGGAAAGAACATTATTACTTAGTAATGATGGATTCATATAGTCGTTGGGCTGAATACCAAGTTATAAAAAATATTAGTTCGTCTGCAACGATCGAGAAACTTAAAGAGATACTCACTACATATGGAACAGCAGAGATCCTCATGTCAGATAATGTTATTGTTTTCTGCTCGGAGAAATTCGAAGATTTTATTAATGAATGGGGGATAAAACATAAAAAATCACCAACGTATCACACCGAGTCAAATGAAATCACCGAAAAGGTGATCCAAAACATAAAAAAAAGCTTAAGCAAGATTAAAAACGAAAATATAAATGAAGTCTTATTTGAAATAGTGTTTCATCAACATTGTACGCCATCTAGTGTCACTGGAAAAACCACAGTCAAACTTTTGGTTAAAAAAAAATAAGGAATAAATTGTCAATCTTGTTACCTACCCAACAAAGAATTAATGAGTCAGTAATGGTACAGTGAAAGTTTGAAATAGGTGACAATGTTTGGTCACTGAAAAAATTTAAAAAGTTAGGTGAATGCAACCATCATGAGAAATATTGCAAATCTACTGACAAAAATTGAAACTGAAGGCGTAAAACTTCAGTATAAAAACCAGCTGAGAAGATGATATCTGTGGGCTGTAAATAATGGAGTCAGTGAAGAAGCAACTGGCAACAACGTTGAAGCAGGAACTACAGCACCAATCAGTCTGAGATTCTTTTGAAAATGAGACAGCTACACTGAAATCACCATAGAGACACAGCAAAAACTGCCAGCCAAAAACCAGACATCCTCCTGCTCATCTTAAACATTATGTTAGGTGAAGACCATACTTCTGGAGTGGAGCAGAAGGCAGTGTTCCAGATCAAGCAATGAACATGTATGGGTGTGCAACAATAAATGTATAATAATTGAGTAGAATAAAAATAATAACTTTGTACAATAATTATGTATAATGATTGTGTGAAATAGTTATATAAATAACTGTGTTACAATAAATGTGTAGCAATGTAACTATAAATGTGTAGCAATATTGTTAAGTCAAAGAATTGCATAGCTGGTCTTATAAGGTCAGAGTGTAAAAAACACCATATATGATATGTAAAAAATGCCATATATGGTAAAGTGTGTAATGACCCCCGAAGTCTTGAGGGATATATAAGCCCCCAGATCCTAGTCTATATGTTCTGATATTAATGTAATTCAGAGAATTCTGCCTCTGTAAGTCCAAAAGTAGGACTAGAGTTTATTAAGTGCAGGTCACCACGATCCTTTATTATTTTAATGCGCCTTAAATAGGCTATGAACATTTGTAATCTCAATTCTGCCATTGTCAATTATTTACTTGCTGCTCACAGAACACAGCAAAAACAATACTTTTTTGCCCTTTTTCAATGTTTAACTTCCACATCTACAGTCCTATGAAATACTCATAAAGTGAACACTTCAATCCTCACATTAAAGAAATCTTTTCCAGGTTTTTCATTACAACTCTACTTCTTATGAGTCTATGAAGAATTTCTTCATTATTGAATCACTAATGAATGATTCAAGGAGGCAGACACTCTCAAATATTTCTATGCATTTAATATCACTTTTGAATTCAACCAGTATCTTTTGTTACCATGGTCTTATCTTCTTCACATTTACCTGAAATTCTGTTTTTTTATTTGTTCTTGAACTTTCTTAATAATAGTCTTAAAATATTCGGTATTTTCATCTATTAGTGTAATGTCAACAGAATATATAATCCTGGTTTCCACATTTGATTTTATCTAATCTGGTTCTTCTTCATTACATATTTGTTACACAAATTGAATAGAAGGTTAACATTATGGAATCCTATCTAATCCCTTTGTTAATATAAAACTAATCTATTACACCAAGACATTTTAACTGTAGCTTATCATATCCATATATAGATTTCCACATAAGAACAATGAAATGTTTTAATATCTATTTTACTAAGAATATTTCATAAATTTATCATGACCATTTATAATCAATAAAACATATACAGACTTTTTAAAGGTATTTCTTAGGCTTTTTTTTTTTTTTACTACTTATCATATATCAATAATATGTAACTAACTAAATTTTCTGGAAACTGAGTTAATCTTAGCATTTGCTATTTTCCATGGAAAGGTCCTACTGTTTAGACATCAACAATAAAATAATTTCTTATTTTGTTGTAAGCCATAAGTTCATTAAAAATTTCAAAGAACAGGAATAAACTTCACTCAGACATTATTTACATTTAAAAATTAACCTATTAACAGTTTATTTACTTATTACAAGTCGTATTCAATTATCTAGCTAGTGGCATCTCTGTATCTACAAATACTAATTACATTTTAACAACAGCTGAACAGCTAAGATAATTATCTCAAAGACATGTTAAATCTATTTTAATCTAACTTATCCAAAGAAGCTAAGTATATAAACACCATATATTAATTAAAACAATACTTCTGGATGCGTACCTTTGATTGTCCAGTGATTTTGTCTTTTGCAAGATAAATGCGAGCTATAGTTCCAAATGGACTAAACAGTTCTTTTAAATCTGAATCTCGAGTATCTTCTGATAAGTTGGTAACTCGAATAGTTGCAGATTCATCTAGAAATATCGTAAAATAAATATTAGTAATTAATAAAGAGTTTATAAATGAAAAAAAAAAAAAAAATTAAACATTCATAGCTATACACGAACATATATTGTATAATATTATCAATATATTTAAATGTTATTAAGATACAAGAAAAAAATATATTTCTAAGTTTACTTTAAAATTTCTAAACTAAAGCCTTTCTTATCTTACCTCCTCATCTTTTTTTGAAATTAATTATTCACTGACTGTTACCTTATCTAGAAAAATGTCCAGCAAGGCTTCATTTGAGTCTCAATGATGTCAGTCATATTTGTGTTTTCTCACTACTTTGATACATTCATGTTAATCCTAAATTACATCTTGCCACTCTCAGCAGAATTTGTAATGCTTTATTAGGCAATCCATCTTGGTATAAACTTTAACTTTTTTTTTTTAAAAAAAAGATTTTGGGTAACTTTTAACTCCAACTAAAATATTAGATGTCAGCAATTATCACATGATCACCATTCCTTATGCTTGCTCATAACTGTTATAAAACAGGCAAAACTCTCCATACAGTAATGCCACTCAGTGCAAGCCAGAGTAATCAATGGATGCCAGAAGGCTTGTGCACAAAATCTCTATCTAGTGCCTACTCATCCAATATTCTCACACTAGTTTCTGGCTTGTGGCCTTCATCAGTGAGGATCCTTGGATCTGAGAGCAAGTCTCCTCACTGACGAAGGCCACAAGCCAAAAACTAGTCTGAAGATATTGGATGAGTAGGCACTAGATAGGAATTTTATGCACAAACCTTCTCGCATCCATTGATTACTCTGCCTTGCACTGAATGGCATTACTGTATGGAGAGTTTTGGCTGTTTTAATGTCAGCAATTAGTGATTCAAAAAAGATAATAAAAAAGAATGAATTTATTCTATGCAGAAATGAAAGTAAACTTCCCGACTTATGAAACATACTCTTGTTTATATAAAAGCAAAAAAATAACTTTATACTTAATTTGATATAACTGTTTATTCATTTTTTGTAAAATTATTACTTATTGATCCCTTAATTAATCCCTTAATTAGTCATGACATTTACATTTTTTTGAATATGTTTGCTATTTAGAAGAAAATTAGTGAAATGAAAATTTACTGACATTAAACAGGCAACATTTGTTGCTTTTTTTGTAATTGAAAGTTTATGTTCAATAAAATTTGTTTTAAATATAAATATTTTTCAAAGAAAATTTTTTTCTTTTTGTTAAATTCATTTTTTTAGCATGAGACTTCAATAAAATTTTTTCATTACAGTTAAGCTATGATATCCATATATATTAATTCAATTATATACTAGCCAATAAAATGTAAACAAACAAAGAAATGCAAGTAAAAAATAAAATTCATAAATTTTATGATATAGCCGCAGTTATTTTTTAGACTTGGAGAATCTTCACATACGCGATCAGATTCTCTTTTCTTCTTCTCAAAGTTTGATATGATTCTGTGCTTTATATAGATAGAAGCCTTATAAAATTTAACAAAACTCAGAAATGTCTTTCTTAAGTGATAAAATGAAAATTATTGATTTTTAGTAGTGGCAAAAAAAAAAAAGAATGGGTTAAACATTCTGGTATTGTATCAAAAAATGTAAAATTTCTATGAAAAGTTTTCTTGAGAATCTGAAATAGGTCACTGCAAATAGTTTCTAAAAGTCGATAGAGACTTAAATTCAACTGAGAATGCTGTGTTCCTGATAATGAGATTGTTATTATATTTCTATAGGAAAAAAAGTTACTGAAGAAAAAGTATATCATCCAAAGCATGACGGCTGTGGTGAAACTAGTTTGTTCTGAAAAATCAATGGTTTGGAAAGGTCAAAGTCTGACATTTTGCTGTTTATTTTATTTAAGAAACATAAAGATAAAAAAAAGTATAAAAACCATTTTATTATTTTTATTTCTTGAGTGAATATGAATTAATGAGTGAATGCACTAAATAAATATATGTAAATAAGCTCTTAAAATTTATTATTATATTTAAAAAATTTTTTGTTTATGCATATAAAAAAGCATCTTTGTAATATATATATATATGCATGTTGAAATGTACAGTAAACTTTAATACATTATCAAAGATTATCAGCAAATCATGAGCTATTACCTATATATGATATATATGACAGACTTAGAACAAAGTAGAGTCGATATTGCAGCTCTATTATTTTATTTCTATTTACAAGTACTTTAATTTTTTTATTTGCAAAGTTGATATTTTATATTTTTTGGATTACTTTAATTTTTTGAATTTATGTTTGTAATAAAATTTGTACAAATAGTAAAGGAAAAATATGAAAAATAAATAAAGATCTAGATTTATATATCACTTAAAGAACAGAATATATATACATATAGGATAGATATTGTGTTATGATGATTAATCTATCAATTTACTATTCTAACAACAAATTTGGATGAAGCTTTCAAATTTTTTTCAAGCAGTTGAGGATTTCCAAGTAATCTTTATATATTCACTTTAGTCGTGCTTTGACATAGATACACTGTTTCAAAAACCTGGCTTAGCAAAGTAATAAATATTGGTTTTTACCAAAATTTATCACTGTAAATAGTTATATTCAACTGATAATAAAATAGTGAAAGAAATATACAAAAATATCTCATTGCCCAGTTGACTGGTCTGATAACTATTATCTTATCTTCCACTACTTCTCAGAGGTCGGATTAAGGAAACTTTTGCACTGCAGCGAGTTTTTTAAATTATTTGCCTTTTTATCTATAGCACTCTTATTATAGTTAATAGGTTTATTTATTAAATAACTGCTTTAACATTTTAGAATAATTAAAATAGAAATGTAGATGCACCATATGTAATACTATCTCAGTTGATGAATTAGCAATAAAACATTAATTGAGAATCTTAAATTATGCCTAACTCTTACAATCATAATTTAATTATGAAAAATATAACAATGAAAAAATGATTTTGAATATGTCTATAAGATTTGCTTATATTCATATACATAATTAAAAAAAATAAATCATATACTATTACTGTTAAAAACAATAAAAATAAGAATATATTAAATTAATATGAAATTATACAAAATGAATATTTATTTTATATAGCGCGATTTTTTTAAAAACTTATAATAATTACATTAAGCTAATGCACATGCGGCTTTGTGGATTTTAACTATAAATGAATACTCTCACTTTCCAAACACAAGATAAATGGATAGATGGATTCATTCTATCTTTTCACAAAGACTTTATCTTGTGTTTGGAAAGTGAGAGTATTCAATTATAGTTAAAATCCACAAACCGCATGTGCATTAGCTTAATGCTGATTATTATTAAAATGAATACTGTAAAGTGATTAACTTTTAGAGTCCATGAAAAGTATGCCTGATAGAAGATTTGCATGTAATTAGTAATAATTGCTATGAGAATTAATTAATAGACAAGAAAAACACATGCGATTCATCAATATCTATAGACTACCATTATAATAAAATTCATAATATCATAAGCAAACCTTTAAAAATTATAATTCATATTTAAATAATATGTACTTACTAGTATAAATATCAAAGTAATATTTTCATATTACACTAAAATTAATTTAATGCCCATATCATAATCAGTCACTTGAACCATATAACTTTTGTATGCATATTTGATCGTTTAAATCATTATAAATTAATGAAAGCAATTACTTTTAGATCAAAAACAATCATGCATTTTTGTTCAGGTAGTTGGCTCATAGCAAGTACAGCTAGCTATTCTGTAATGGTTATGTATTCATTATTTACCAATGAGTAAAATCCTTGATTAATCTGGTTTGGTTAGATGAGTATTAATATGTCGATTGTAAAAACAAAATACAATTAATATGATATAGACTTCATAACTGAAAATTTTATACTTCTACTGGTACCACGCTTACAGGTTTATCATTACCTTTCAGTTTGTGAGTTAAATGTAGAACTAGTAAAAGTATACAGAAGTATGTGGTAGAATGACGATAATTGGTTCTAGAATCTCTTTCAATATAGCATCTGTTCATTCTAATATATGTTAAAATATGCAATATTTCTGAAATAATATTCTTTATATGTGTATACTATAAAAATTCATTACAAGTCAGAATTTCTACAAGTAATTGCAAAATCACTTTTTACTAATCTAAAAACCAAATGAGAATAAATATGGGTATCAGACTAATCATATAAAAAAGGAGATATAAGTTCTACTAACTTTAACTCTGAAAATTAAAAATATCTATTAAATGTATAGCACTGAGAATATACAATAATGTCTAATATAATAATCTTCAATATGCACATACTATAAGAATCTTTAATAAACCAAACTTTTTAGAAGTTATTTTAATAAACTTGCATACAACAATTCCTCTTATTAATTCTCCCACATTTGTTATAACAAATTTTTGCTGTATCATTTGTTTGTTATAACATCATTACATGCCATTGTACTTATATCTAGTTTATCAGACATTTCTGATTAAAGAACTATTTTATTATTTACAATATTTTTTTTACATTACTTGCATTAGCCAGATATATTTGTATAAAGAAATTGTTGATAATTGATTTTATTTTTAATAAAAAAAAAACATTTATACAATTTTATATACTTAAACAAAGCAAATTATAGTGGAATAATATTGACATATTGTGGTAATTGCATATATTATGAAAGAACTCAGAAATGTATTGTTTTTAATATAATGATTGTAATTCCATCAGTTACAAGACAAGAATATAAATAAATATCTCTTCATATAATTTGTGAAGAAAACTAAAAATAAATGGTATTAATCCTTTAAACGTGCGCGCCGCTTGATGGCATTGTTTCTTTGCAAAATCACATAAAATGTAACATTACTGGGCCCGATTTTAATTTTATTACGTATTTTAATTGTTTTTTTTTTTTTTGTGATGTTGTTACGATTATTTTTTGGTTCAACTTTTTTTTTTTAAATAAACATTGTCAACCCTTTTTTTTAAATTTTTTAATAATACAGATACTGAAACTATAAGGTCTGCTTTGCAGATCTTCGTTTCACCTTTTCTCATTTACTTCCTACCCTCATACCTTAGTTTGAACCCCAATCTATTGTAGTTGTCTGCAATACACGTATATACCGAAAATCCCGCCTAATTTTAAACCACGAGCACAATGCTCGTATTATATATATAACTTATTCCCAAATAAAATAAAATATTATGAATTATGTATTTGTTCACATAATTTACATTTATTAAAAAGTAAGTTATATAAGTCGTAATTGCGCACACACTATGATATCCATTTTAAAACATATCAAAATTATAAATTGTTAAAGTTATTTTGTTTGAATCTGTTTACAAATATATTACCGTCGTAATATATTTTGATTTAAAATAAAATTCATTTAGTAAATATTCGTTTAGTAAATAGATTCAAATATTGCAATTTAAAAAGTAAAATCATTTCCTTTAATTTAATAAAAGTTATTCCAAATATTTCTGTTAAAATAAATGAGGGACAATAGTTTAATTAGTAAATGTTGTATAAGTTTATCTAAAAACAGCAGATGTCCACTTAAGGTTAAAAGTAATTTTAATTAAATCTAGTTTGTAATCCGAATGTCGGCAGGGAAATTAACAAAAGAAATTAATTAATGTTGAATTTCTTTGGACATTCGGATAGATTTAATTACAACTGATAAGTCCAATATATTTTTGTAATGCTCCAGGGCAGTTCTATTGTTAACGTCTACTATAAAAAGAAGGGTTTTCTTTTGTTCTGGAGAGTTAGTAGTTTTTGTTCTAATGTGTCTAAGAGAAATCATTCTGTGTTCTATTCTAATAAATTGCTAACCTTGACATGTCAGAGTAGAGACGTTAAGATGGCTATGTCCCCTCGGAATAGCCAGCCGCTGCTCCATACCATCAAAAGCTATCACATAAGAAACCCCGGAACTGCTGCTGCTGCAAAAATATGAACATTTCCAGATTTTGCTGCTGAATTATAAAACCTGCCGAACATCTAACTGAAAATACTTCTCCAGAGGTAACCCTAAATTAACCCAAGAGCTCTTGTGATTCCTAACTAACATGCTATAGCTATTTAACATTGTTTTTTTGTATTTCACGTAACTTCATTATTCAAGCACAACCATTGCAAACAACCATTGCAAAGGCACATATTATGGGGAAAGCAGGGCATCTTTGGCCACACGATTGGCACAACACAGGTATTCGTACAATAGAGCTCGCAACGATCCTTCTAATTATTCAGTTTTTTATCAGCACCAGTGCACAAGTCACCATGAGTGCATTCCGGACAATCCTACCATCGTATGTAGAGAGAGACATGACCTCAAAAGAAAGATCAAAAAGGCTTTATTTATCTCTCGCGACAGCGATGCCATAAACAGGAAGGACACATGTTTTTCTCTATCAAAAAGATGGAATTAGCATATTTGCATAAATTTAAACGTAAGCAAGCTATGATTATGAAGGCAAGATCCTTTGAAAGCGCTCAGCTGTTTTAATATTTTTAGTTAGCTATTTGTATTTGTATTATAGCTTTTGGGAGCAGTTGCGCCGCACACGCACTTGTGCTTGAATACATACATTTCCCAAAAGTAAAATTATTTGACTTAATCGTAACTTCATTATGTATTTCTTTAACGTGTTTAAATATACTCAACATTTTGCTCTATCCTTGGGTTAATATTTTCTATTTATAAAGCTTTCTTTTATTTTATTATGATAATGTGTCAGAATCGTCTTTGACCGAGTGAACTATTCCCTTTATTGAAAGTAAGACGCTGCTATTAAGGCATATTTTAAATTTATAATTTTCCAATTTTATTATCTTGCAAATCACTCGTTCGAGGGCGATTCTTTTCTTTAATATAATATAATCACATAGTTTAAAATCTACATGTTATTGATTTTAATCTAATATAAGAGTATGTGCGAAGTCAATGGTTAAATGTGTCCCTTAATGCATGATTGCGTATATAAATCTATACTTACTTTTCAAACCCGCAAACATGCATTTTCCTATTTTAATTACCGTGTTTTACTCTAATTACAAAGTTCATCAGTGATGTCGAAAATGTGCGGACCCTTTTAAATGAATTTCGGGGAATTTGATTGGGCATTCCTCTTAATCCAAGTAAAACCCATTCAGTATGTTTTATATACACTCGTCTCGTATTGCTGGTAAATGAATTGGTTGTTGAGACCGCTTTGTTTTATTTTTCCAAGGATTCTTTACATGGCAAAGTCCGTTCTTTCGCTTATTGCAAGTTTCCAGGCAGAGGGTGTCCCAAATGACACCCCTGGGAATTAAACGCAATCGTCACACAGTCGCTAAGTTTCGGCTGTTCATCAAAATACTTTCCTACGGGTTAGCGGTGAGACGCCCTCCGTAATCATTCCGGATATTCGATATTGTTTTATTTTATATTTATTTTACAAAGCATCCGTGACTTAAACGTGTCACACCCTCCAACTTTAATAAATCCATTATCAGCAATACTGACCTCCCAATGTAACTTTATTATTATTATTCTCAAATAAATGCTTTGATCACAGTCCCACTTTGTTGCTTAGCAAGCTTTTGTCCGTGCTATTCTCGAAATCAATGAATATTTTAGAACACTTAATTTTAAATATTTTCTTAAACTTGTATACTTACTCAAAGCACCTCGCACATGTTCCTATCTCGTCAAGCACATTATCGTAATGCTATTAGCCCGAGGAATAGAATATATCACTTTGTTTTAAAACCTTTTGTCATTTATTGAAATATAATGCCAACAATTATTTAATACGCGTCTCTGTCTCATATAAGCAGACAGTGGTGTTATATATATATATTTATATAAATAAATTGTGTGAAATTATTTAAAACTAAATTTGATCTCTTATTTTATTTGATTCCTATCACTGTCTCGGTCTATATATATATCTATTTTCTGCATTTCTTTTGTAAATCCATAGACGTTAATTAGCCACCCAAGCTTCTTTTAGTATAGAGTCTTTTGTTTCTCCCTGACCACCAGGCACCGGTCAAAGGTTTTACTAGTAGTGGCATCAGATGCGCTATCGTGTAGATGGCGCTGTGAAATTTGGACTTTAGATTCGAACTTAGTATATCTAGAAGGCAACCCCTCCTAGAATGTTCAGTTTCGTGTCTGGGGTTTGAATTCTACAGTGTGTTAGCGAGATAGACGATTCTGACTGTTACATAGTAAATTTTTTTTTCCGGGTCCATAAGCAGACAGTGGCGTTATATATATATTTATATAAATAAATTGTGTGAAATTATTTAAAACTAAATTTGATCTCTTATTTTATTTGATTCCTATCACTGTCTCGGTCTATATATATATCTATTTTCTGCATTTCTTTTGTAAATCCATAGACGTTAATTAGCCACCCAAGCTTCTTTTAGTATAGAGTCTTTTGTTTCTCCCTGACCACCAGGCACCGGTCAAAGGTTATACTAGTAGTGACATCAGATGCGCTATCACGTAGATGGTGCTGTGAAATTTGGACTTTAGATTCGAACTTAGTATATCTAGAAGGCAACCCCTCCTAGAATGTTCAGTTTCGTGTCTGGGGTTTGAATTCTACAGGATGTTAGCGAGATAGACGATTCTGACTGTTACAATATGGAACAGATTAATACAACATAAATATGATACAGAATCACTGCTTTATTTTTCAATGGAAACAGGACATATATTTGAGAAGTATAGTATAAAAATGATTCAATATACAAATCAAAGAAGCTATCCTTGTAAATAGTGTCAAACTCACATAGATTTTGGCTCAGAACTGTCTTTATTTAAATAGGACTGACATAATTTCAAATAATAAATTTATACGAAATGTAAAAAGTTATATAAAAAATAAAACGAGGAAGTCACCATACAGCATTAAAAAAAAAAAAGGCAATTTTAAATTCAAATTGGTGACAGATATGTTAATATTAGTTAGATAAGAATTAAAAATATATAAATAAATTTTACAATAATAATAATTTATAAATTTTATAATATTCAAGCACAAGTGCGTGTGCGGCGCAACTGCTCCCAAAAGCTGTAATACAAATAGCTAACTAAAAATATTAAAACAGCTGAGCGCTTTCAAAGGATCTTGCCTTCATAATCATAGCTTGCTTACGTTTAAATTTATGCAAATATGCTAATTCCATCTTTTTGATAGAGAAAAACACGTGTCCTTCTTGTTTATGGCATCGCTGTCGCGAGAGATAAATAAAGCCTCTTTGATCTTTCTTTTGAGGTCATGTCTCTCTCTACATACGATGCCATAAACAGGAAGGACACGTGTTTTTCTCTATCAAAAAGATGGAATTAGCATATTTGCATAAATTTAAACGTAAGCAAGCTATGATTATGAAGGCAAAATCCTTTGAAAGCGCTCAGCTGTTTTAATATTTTTAGTTAGCTATTTGTATTACAGCTTTTGGGAGCAGTTGCGCCGCACACGCACTTGTGCTTGAATACATACATTTCCCAAAAGTAAAATTATTTGACTTAATCAAATTTTATAATAATAATGATTACATTTAAAGTTTAT
Organism: Epiperipatus broadwayi; assembly: GCA_028023455.1. NCBI lineage: Eukaryota > Metazoa > Onychophora > Udeonychophora > Euonychophora > Peripatidae > Epiperipatus > Epiperipatus broadwayi. The sequence continues at coordinate 96,583 of JAQFVV010013431.1, read as the reverse complement.
ACATTAATATTTAGATTAATAATAAAAAAATAAAAAATTATAAGTTTTATACATTAGCTATATTTTTTGCAGTTTTATATACTAAGGACTTAGTGCTTTTGAATATATTAGTGTATACATATAATATATTTAGGATATATATATATATAGCTAATATATATAGTAATGGTCAGACATACATATTTCAACATTTTTAGATTTTCTTTATATTTATTTAATTTGATGCACTATGGCTTCAACTTTTATCGAAATCAGTAATCTCTCTGCCGCTATGACCAGAGAAACCTGTTAGCCACCTTACCTTCCCTTTCCATTCTCCATCCTGTTTTCCTATATTCTTCTCTATCCTGCTCCATTCCATTTCCACAACATCATCTTTGTCTACTTTAGATCTAGATCCCTCTTTATCTTCTTCCAAACCCAGCATAAAAATCAAGAACCCACTTTCGGTATAATCACTTTATTTACATTTATTCTCCTACAACTTCATTATTTATACCCTTTGTGCTTGTAAACATTTACATCAATTAACAGATGCCTAATATTTTCCATGCTTTCCTTACATAACTTGCAGATTAAATTACCCACACCTCTCCATTTATGTGTATAATATTCCCTGTTGCTAACGTTCCTGTTCGAGCCTTAAACAGTAAGACTACTTTCCTTACTATTATTGTAAATTAACTCATAGCCAAAATTCTGTTTATTTTTTAAACTCATTTTACTCACCATACTAGTTCTCCATCTCACCAACTCCCTATTTTTTATTAATGCATCTATTCTTCCAACCCATTCATTGCCACTATAACACTCAACAATCCTCCTAACACAATCATCCCACCTTTTGTACAAGTATACTGACATAAAGTCTTTATCCAAATCTTCTGCATGTTGCTTGCTCTTTATTCGTAATCCAATTAAATACTAGTTTGGCTATTTTCTTGCTATCCATAAATTGCAATCTACCGAACATTTTCACTGCTTTTTGCATCTCTTATATAAAAACTTGACCATCCCATTTCTCCCTGAATTGCCTTCTTTGCCATCCACACATCTGTATCTAATACATGTCTTCCTACTTTTCTTTATACTTTTTCTAATTAATCTAACACCCCTTTACTAACACATAACATTATTTATGTAAGTTACATGGGTACTACCTAGCTTTAAAACATCAGGAAATAAACTAACACATATATATTTAAAAAACAATTTTATTCAATATAATAACGTAATCATTACACAGCCTCATTTGTGATGTCAGGCTAAATTGCAGAGAATACAAGATACTCCTGAAACTGATGGTAGATCAAGCAATATTACATAAGCAAAGTAACAAATGATGTAATAATAATTTATTTTCTTTTAATGAAATTAACAAATCATATCACAGTAATTTTTTTACAACATGTAATCATTAAATGATATACAATTTATTAACTAACAAAATCCTTTAATCTTTATACATCATATTATCAATATATTCATAGATAATGTTATATTTGTTGTACCTTTAATCCTGCCTTCAATAAACTTAAATATAATTGTAGGCTTGTATGAATTCATAAATATAACATTTCTTTGACTCACATGTCTCCTAGTATATGTTCTATATCTGATAAACATCAATACACCTGGGTCTCGTTTTATGTGGATTATTTTAATGCGATTTTGAAGTTATGCAATTCATGTTTCTTCTTAATATCTTTCATATTTCACTATATTTATTAGATATCAAAAAATTTAAATTATTAATAACTTATTTTGACTTGAAATACTTTTTTTTTTTAAAATATAACGTTATATTAGCAGCTAACGTGAATATGGCCTGAAGCTGTATTTAGAATCTTAGCTTCTATGTAAATACCCTACTTATACTAATGAGTAAATAATAATAATAGATTTATACTTATGTATAAAAATATCGCAATAAATATTCAAAAATGTTAAACTTTTAAAACATATTTTATTAGATATAACAGAAATAAATAATCTTTTCGATTTTTAAAATAACGAAGATTTTATTGATTTTGTACACTGAAAATAATCTTTCTAATGATAATGAATTGTAATGGGCACACATGCTGTTACATTATTCTAATGAATAAAATTAGAAATTAAAAATAAAAAGTTCGCAAATAAAATTTGTTTTTAAAAATTAAGTCATCTAAACTTGTATATATATAAAATCGCACAGATGGAAAATTATTAAAAGAAAACTTTATTAAAAAAAAAAAGTATTTTAAAACTAAATTTTCAACAAAAACTTAAAAGATAAAAATATATCTTTAAGAATGTACAAAATTTAAGATAGTTGTGGAGTATGTGCTTGATCGCCACCAGGCGACGCTGTGATACCATCAACAACCGTCCCGAAGCTTGCAAGTGATAAATTTATATCAAAGTGGCTGAAAATTGGCAAATAAAAATGCCCGAGGCAATGTATACAACAAATACATCAAAAGTACAAATTCTAAAAAAAAAAAACAAGAAAATGCTATAAAATTCAAATGAAAAAAAAAAACAAATCAGTGAAAATACGATAAAGACCCCCCCCCAAAATCAAGAATTCTTCACTTAAATCGAAAAATGAAATTGGCTGAGGCAATGTATATCCAACAAATACATCGAAAGTACAAATTATAATAAAAAAAACCCAAGAAAATGCATCGATCTTTAAAAAATAAATAGCAATACACAAAAAAATAATTATCAAAGTAAAATCTACCTCTCCCCCAAGTAAGAAACCATTAACAATGGTGGAAGGAAGGCGGGAAATCCAAAAACGGAATTTCATCAAATTATTTAGCTTTCAATTTGCAAATAAGCATCTGCAATCACATTCAAAAGCAATTACTTGGTCTCTGCTTTAAAATTATGGCATTTTCATTTAAATTCATAGATATTCAAAAAATAAAAAGCAATACACAAAAAATAATTACCAACGTAAAATCTATCCTTCCCCCCCAAATAGCTGAAATTGATAAATTATGTCAATTATATACTAAATACTTAAAACATAAAAGATTTTCAACATTTGAAATATCATTTATATTCATCAATATTTAAAAAATAAAAAGCAATACACAAAAAATAATTACAAATGCCTTTCCAGGCATTTTGATGATTGCAGTGTTTTCGTTTCAAGAAATTGTTTTTCATGTGAAAAGTTGGTACCGAAAAATCTATGATATCACATTTTGACGTGAATTAGAAAAAGATTTGCAGCATAAAAATCCATTAGCTATCAAAAAATAAAATGAATTAAATATCCATTAACTTTTACAACTTTTCTTTAAAATTATAAAATTTAGCTTTCTATTGTTAAACATCTTAACTTAGCTCAACAAAGGTGATTCCCAAGTGAATGAAAAATGGCGCTGTGAAGAAAGCATTTACTTTCACTCTAAACCAAATTTATTTTTAAAATTACTATTTAATGTACTCACAAAAGTTAGAAACTGGTAAATAGTTGCCTAAACATTTCATCATATATGTATATTATATGAGATTCTTAGGAAAATACTGAATTAAATCCATACACATATACCAATTAAAGATTTAAAAAGAGAAATATAATTGCATCGTAATATATTAGATCAGTTTGTACTTATTAATGAAATATGATGTAATAGACATTTCACATGAAAAATATAATTTCCAAAGCCAACAAATTTAATCAAAATGTAACTGAACTAGTCTTTTGAAATACCTGCTTAGTTTTATTATGACGTGTTAAGTATTTTGTACTGCTAGAAATACAAGTTGTTGGGATTATTTTTTGACAGGGTTAATATGGATTATTTTCTTACACAGATGAATACATTAAACATGCACAAACTTTCAGGCAACATTTCAAAATCCCGCACTGAAATATCAGTAGCAGCTGAAATTTAAGTAGCATCTTTTTCGTAATCTTCTTTTTTGACTCAAACTGATAAAAATTTAGGATCTTCCAAAGACAGAACATGAAGCAGTGGAGTTTTGTCTATTTTTTGCAGAACTATAATTGCTTGCTAATTGTAATCTGCTCTTAATTTCTACCATCTTTGCTGTGTTTTTTTAAACCAAATGACCACCATTACTTAGTCTTCTGTTGAACTCTAAATCTAAATAATAACCTTTTTAATGGATTTTTATGCCGAAAACATTCAAGTGCCTACTAAGCAGATATTTCAAAAACCTACTTCAGTTACATTTTGATTAAATTGGTTGGCTTTGGAAATTATATTTTTCATGTCAAATGTCTATTACATCATATTTCATTAATAAGTACAAACTGTGGTCTAATATATTACGGTGCGATTATATTTCTCTTTTTAAATCTTTAATTGGTATATGTGTAAGGATTTAATTCAGTATTTTCCTAAGAATCTCATATAACATACATATATGATGAAATGTTTAGGCAACTATTTACTAGTTTCTAACTTTTGTGAGTACATTAAATGGTAATTTTAAAAATAAATTTGGTTTAGAATGAAAGTAAATGCTTTCTTCACAGCGCCATTTTTCATTCACTTGGGAATCACTTTTGTTGAGCTAAGTTAAAAAGTTTAACAATAGAAAGCAAAATTTTATAATTTTAAAGAAAAGTTGTAAAAGTTATTGGATATTTAATTCATTTTATTTTTTGATAGCTAATGAATTTTTATGTTGCAAATAATCTTTTTCTAATTCACGTCAAAATGTGATGTCATAGACTTTTCAGTACCAGCTTTTCACATGAAAAACAATTTCTTGAAACAAAAAAACTGCAATCATCGAAATGCCTGGAAAGACATTTGTAATTATTTTTTGTGTATTGCTTTTTATTTTTTAAATATTGATGAATATAAATGATTTGCAAATGTAGAAAATCTTTTATTTTTTAAGTATTTAATATATAATTGACATAATTTGTCAATTTCAGCTATTTGGGGGGAAGTGTAGATTTTACGTTGGTAATTATTTTTTGTGTATTGCTTTTTATTTTTTGAATATCGATGAATTTAAATGATAATGCCATAATTTTAAAGCAGAGACCAAGTAATTCCTTTTGAATGTGATTGCAGATGCTTATTTGCAAATTGAAAGCTAAATAATTTGATGAAATTCTGTTTTTGGATTTCCCGCCTTCCTTCCACCATTGTTAATGGTTTCTTACTTGGGAGAGAGGTAGATTTTACGTTGGTGATTATTTTTTGTGTATTGCTTTTTATTTTTTAAATATCAATGCATTTTCTTGGGTTTTTTTTTTTATAATTTGTACTTTCGATGTATTTGTTGGATATACATTGCCTCAGCCAATTTCATTTCTCGATTTAAGTGAAGAATTCTTGATTTTAGGGGGGGAGGGTCTGCGTTTGTTGTATTTTCACCGATTTCTGTTTTTTTTTAAATTTGAATTTCATAACATTTTCTTAGTTTTTTTTTTATAATTTGTACTTTTGATGTATTCGTTGTATACACATTGCCTCAGGCATTTTTATTTGTCAATTTTCAGTCACTTTCGGATATAAATTTATCATTTGCAAGCTTCGGGCCGGTTGTTGATGGTATCGCAGCATCGTCTGGTGGTGATCGAGCATATTCTCCACAACTACCAAATTTAATTACTATTATGTAAAAGGCTAAAAAAGGAAATGATTACTTTTTAATTAGTCTTAAGTAAACTAGCCCTTGGGCATTTCAAAATTTATAATTAAAGGTCAGATAGGAGAGAAAAACAATAAGAACAGAATAGCCAATAAAAAATCCCTCAGGAAATGAACCACAGAGAAAGAATCATCATAATGACATCATGTTCAGTTAATCCGCAATTTTAATATAAAAAGGAAAAGATTGGAAATAAAATATTAGGTGTGTTATATGTGCTAGTTCCGGGAGAGTTGAAGGAGAAGGGATTGAAAAGACGCACTTTCAATCCTTTAAGTTTTTCCAAAGGAAAGAAAAATGAAGTATTGTTTTCCTACATTACGGACACCGGGGTCTTATGCAAAGAGGTATACCAGCTACAGCAAAGGACCTCCGGATGAATACCAATAGAACGGCTAACAGCATACCAGTCTCCCCAGGATGTCGTGGGAATTAGAAACAACACAGGATCCAAATTACAAGCATCTAAAAAGTATACTAATGAACTTTAACTATGAAACTTTTCCAGTATTTAAATATAAATATGAATTCCCATCTGACCAAACTAAATCATTTATTAATAATTATTTTTATTACATGTATTTTTAAATCATTTCCATTAATTTATTTATTTTTTTGTCTTTTGAGTGTTTATTATGATTTTTTTTTATTACGCTAAAACTTTTAAATCATGTTAAATTTAAGTTGGGTGTGGACGGCTGCGTATATTCGTAAAGTTATGTTAGTTTAAGGGAGGGTTAATCTCAGGTTATTTGTTTCACAGTTAGATTCGGTTAATGGATTGGATGTATTGATGTAATTAATAAATGTAGTATGGAGATCCGCTACGTGCATGATCACCTTATACGCCACACTTGGGCGAAATAGTCCCATTTCTTACTGACCATCGGAAGCAGAAAGTATTTCCTGCTCCTTGGATCACCCCTTTAGCCTATGGAATGGGATGGTAAGTTGACAAAAAGGACCGCAATCCCTTCCTATGGAGTTTTTTTTTTTATTGTTCTTGCCAGACAGACTAAGTATTCCTGTGCTGGATGATATATTTCCTCTAGATAACCACGCTGTTCAGATATATATTTCTGATAGTACAGTAGTGTTGCCGTATTCATGCTGCATTGAATACATCGATATATTAGATAGATTGGCGTTAGTTTGACTGCGAACTTTTGACCTAGGGTTAAATAAGGGATATACAATATTTTCTTTTTCGAATGCAATCTATGTAGTCTATCCATACTCGACACTAATAAAAAATTAATCCATCTGTGCGAACTTCTAAAATAAAAAGTTAAAATGTAAATTAAATTAAGTTCTAAAGTAAAAGTTAGACTAAACTAAATAATTCTAAATTTTATATATGTGCAAAATAAAGGTTTCTAAGTATTGTTAATCTGGCAGTGGCTTATTCTTATTTTTTATTATCTTTATTTCTTTAAAATTAAAATATATATTATCTCTGCTGCTCCACGAGCTAGTGACTAGGGCATTTAAGTCGTATTTAAAAAATAAAAATTGGATCTAAACAGTAAGTATCTGCCTACTATATAAATTTTCCAGATTCGAACGGCCTGGTGGTGCCCTTGTATGGCAGATATGGTAAGACTCCAATATACCCTGACCGTTATAGAATAATCTTTTTTGATTGCGATCTCATTTTTTTAATATAGAAACAAAATGTGAACATTTAAAATTTATTTCAGTAGTGAACAAAAAAAGACAAATTTATTATTTTCTGATACGTAAAAATCAGTTATCATAGATTTTAGGTTGATGTGTGAGACAAAAACAAACTTCAGAAAATGCTGAAATCTGAGTTTCCTGAAATGAACAACCTCTTACATTCTAATGAGAGCTAAATAGTTATATGTCTGGATATCGCGAGCTTTATAAACAATTAGTAAAATCATCGTCTCAAAGTTTAATCACCAATTACGTTGCCAACAGAAATCCATTAACACAGCACAAGACTGAAAGTGGCGCTGGTTGTACTTGCTCTTGTAACGAATCTGATTTCTTACAGTTCACAAACGAATGCATATTGTCAAATAGTGATAATGATTAAAATATGTATGAAAAAATGTAAAATTAAATACTGTAGTTAATAAAAAAAAAAAAGTTTGTCTTGTATTAATTTTTTTCAAATATTTGAAATTTTTTATTAGTCATACTTTATTTCCTTATTTTTTTAATGCAAATTTCAAAGTAATTTTTCCTTGTTGCTTTTATGCAATTTCTGAAAATTACAGAACCTATCTCCCATTTTTCAAGGTAAGTTAAGTCTATTTTTGTGCGATTTTTTTAATGCGGATTTCTGCGGAACATATCTACCACATAAAACGAGATCTGGGTGTACTATCTTCATTACAACAATCATAAGGAATGGTCTTTTTAGATCCTATTCACAAACATAACCGCTTACATAATAATAAATATAAAGGAATGGCCTTTCTCTCACTGAATAAATCTTCTATACAATAACTTTTTGGATCATAAACTTAATTTGATACAACTACAATTTATATAGAGATGACTCATTCTGAGATTGATCCCCAACTTATTAAACTGATAGGAATGTATACTCCCATATGGATGTGAACATATGTAAACTATTAAATATTGAACAAATAACTGTGCATATATAAGTTTAACTATGAATGAATGGGATTACTGGAAATAATTTTATGTTAACTATAGTTATTTAAGACTTAGGCAACTTATATGTGTATATTGCATTTACATGATTATCATTATTTCTTTACTTTTCTTATTAATTTTTTTTTTTTAAATAATTTTGACACATAAAAAGAAGTTGTTACAAACTCATTTCTTTTTTTAAACTAACAGTTTCTTTTGAATAATATCTGTATAACAAGCATCATTTACAAATTCAGATTATTTAAACAAAGTACAATTCACTCTTTAAATATAGGACTCAAACAAAACAATAAAATTGTCATTTATTTCTTTCTGACAAATATTCAAGTCCATTTAGGATGATATTATCTAGATGCCATTTTAATAAATACTAATTCTTTATTTTAGCCAGAATTATTCAAAATATCATTCATAATGTTTTCCAGATTAGATCTAGCTAACTGTTAGTGGTATTTTTCCTTTTTATTCACGAGGCATGGTAAAGTCCTAAGATTTGAATAAAGTAATGTCACCTTTTGGTCAAAAGGAAAGCAAACTGATTTTTATATACAAAACTTTTTTTCTTGAACCTCATTTTAGTTCTTTTTTTAAAAAACAGATTGGCATAGATTTAGCATAGAAAATATTTTTTTTTTTTTATTTATTGAAATGAATAATAGATTGTTCATTTCAATTCCCAAAATTAAAAATAAAAAAAACAATAAAAAAATTGATTGTAATTATTGAAAGTTCTTTTTGGTTGTCCATTAGGCATTTTATAACCTGTTATCTAGCCACTCATCCATAATATAAGATTGTTTAGGGGTAGTTTAATAATAAAGTCTATCTGGATGTTTTTTCTTTCATGGAAACTGTAGAGAAGAAGTATTTGGTGTGGGAGCAAATTGTGTTTTTATTTCTTCCCAGTTGTAAGTAAAGTTTTAAGTTGAATGAAATTTTTCTACATAGCTCTGTGTAAATACAATACATTTGTATAACACATAGATTTAATGTTTTATTGATGCTTTTGGATTTCTTTATCCAACAGATTAACTAGCGTGAGAGGCAACTCTTCATTTAGGTTACATGTTAACAGTGATTCCATTTCATTTTGGGGATAAAGTAAGCTTTGCTCTATTTTTATATGTATATCCCATTGTGAGACTATGAACGGCACTTGATATAGTACTTCACATTCTTTTGTTCCATATGACTTTAGTTGTGAGCCTTCAAGCTTATCCTCATGTATTTAGATGTTTAGTTTTAACAATTCCTGTTTGCGTTCAATTTCAGTTCATTATCATCTCCCTGTGATAGTTCAATAGATTTACATTCTGCTATTTGTTCTTTAATTTGAGTGTCTGAGTTCACTTTGTACATTTTTGTCTAATAGTTTAACAGTCATTTAAAAGTTCATCACATATTTTTAGTACAATTTTGATTTTAAAAGTAATTGAGCTTATTCATTGTCCATGATTTGATCTATTGTTTCTTCTTGAATTTGTACTTGCTCATTTTTTTGCTAACATCTATTTGTTTTGAATTTTATAAAGGTCATATATAGAGCTCGCAAAATAAGCTCTTAATAAGCTGTGTTATACAATGTGTTGTATATTTATTGAATATCCTGGCACCTCACTGACGATGCCAACAGCAGAAACCGGTCTGGGATTGAGGATATTCTACAAAGTTTGTTAAGAGCTTATTTTGCGAGCTCTATACATGACATTTGTAAATGCAAGCTTATTAAATTAGTCATGTGACATCTGACTTGATTTTTTTGGTAGCTGTTTTGAATTTATGTGTGCTTTACATTTACATGATTATCATTATTTTTTTACCTTTTCCTTTTATCTATAACTTATATAAACTCATAAACTTAGCATAAATATGTAATATATAATAATTATCATTTAAAAAAAAAAAAATGTTAACGAATAAAGAGAAGTTGTTACAAATTCATTTCTTTTTTTTTTTTTAAAAATTAATAGTTTCTTTAAATAATATCTGTATAACAACCATCATTTAAAAATTTAGATTATTTAAACAAAGTAAAAAACACTCTTTAAATATAGGACTCACTCAAAACAATACATTTGTCATTTATTTATTTCTGACAAATACTAAAGTCCGTTTAGGATAAGAATATCTAGTTGCCATTTAAATAAACGCTAATTCATTTCACCTAGTTATGCAAAATGTCATAATTTTCCAGATTAGATCTAGCTAATTGTTAGTGATATTCTTCCTTTTTATTCATGAGGCATGATAAAATCCTGGGATTTGAATGAAGTAATATTCCCTTCTGGTTAAGAAAACTTATTTGTATATTCAAAAGTTTTTTTCTTGAACCTTGTTTTAGTTCTTTTTTTAAAAAACAAATTTGCATAAATTTAGTATAAAAGGAAAAATAATTCTTTATTTTATTTATTTGTTTTTATATTGTATATAAATGGTTCGCAATATATGTGTATATATATGTCATAAAATATAAAAAACAAATCATTTAATAAGGAGATATAATGTTAAGTTATTTATTTATATGATAAACTATTTGCATATTCATGTATTTATAAATATCTTATAGTTCGGAAGAAAATTGCTGGTCATCAAACCTGTAAGATTGACAAGATTTAATAAAATATGCATTGTAACTGTAATAAAGAAAAGTGGATATATACAATTCTTCATTTCATAATTTTATCAATATATATAGAAGAATTTAAGATTTATTAATACTAATAAAACAAATGCAAAGAAAATGTTTTCTCTAGACAAATAGTGACTAAAAATATCATCTAGATGTAAATATTTTTTTTAGATACTGTTGTAGATATAAGTAAATTTTTATATTGTTAAAAAATAAAATTTATTGTAATAAATATAATAATTGAAATAATTTAATAATGACAATAAATAAATAATCATCCAAAATATAATAAAGACTTACAAAATACACAAAAAATTAGTATTAAAATATTTTTTAATTTTGCTTAATTCATTTTTTACTTATGTTTCATTTGATTTTGACTAAAAAAAAATTATTCAAATTACTGCTTTATTTTTCTCCTTTCCTTATAAATTAAGAAAATTTTAATACTTTATTTTATAAATATAATAATTGGAAATTTTAAATAAATTACCTCTACGATTAGACTGCATAGATTCTCCTCTTCGATTAGCTCCCTCACGCATACTTGGTGGAATATATTTGCCAGTTTTATTTTCCTTTTCAGCTGATACTGGAGTTTGGGTACCTTAAATAAAGAAAATAAAAAAATATAACAAAATGTAAATTTATAATTAATACAAATATGTTAGTTTTTAATAAATATTTTTCTACCCTAAAAATTAACAAAATTTTATTTGTAATCAGTTATTTAATGTAAATATTTATAACAATTGAAGATTAAAAGAAAAAGAATGCAAGTAATTAGATGAATGAATTAATTTATTGGGAATATCCATTGAAAATTCTTAGAAAAAGATAAACTTTCCCATTATAGGATCATTATGAGTCAACACTGTTTATAATCTAAAAAAATATCAGAACTGACAAAACAGCTTTTATTAAAGACAAATCAGAAAAGAAAATGTGAAATAAGGAAAGGGAATATGTCATATTGATATAAAAATCTGGCAATAGCAGACTGAAAGGGGGTAATGAATTAGAAAAAAAAACCAGAAACATTTGCATTGGTATGAAAAGGTATTAAAGAAAGGGAAATTTAAGATGCTTAATAGAATTTCTAGACATATGACTTTGAATGTCAAGGATCTCCTGACTTCATCTAAAGAGAAACAATTATCCATCATCATCATTATTATATGTACTATTAATTTGCATTCAATTTTGATTATTTTTTCAATTTCTTCATACCTGTTTATTTCATCAGCATATTTGCTAATAATATGTATACTCAATAATCTCAATGACTTTCAGAAAATCTTAATCTCATCATCAGCAAACTATTATTAAATAAACTGTTACTTATAAAGTATTTCTTGTTCTAGACCATAAGACAATAATTACTTTGCTATATATCTTATTATCATAGAAGCAATATATCCCCATAATCTTCATTTCTCACCTTATATCTGTTTCATTTCAGTTATCCCAGTTCTTACTTAATTTTAATATACAAAATTAACAAAGCGTATGACACACTTGAATGAGAAGCTATCAAGATACACAGAAATTATTACACGCTAAGCACTTTCGAGGCCTTTTGCCTCATATTCATAGCGGTACTGTGAGCTGCAGAACGAGGAAATAGGGCAAGGAAACAAAACAGTATGCAATTCATCTTTTTTGGTTTGTTAATAGTTTTAAATTCCATGCATCAACTGTAAAATTAATCTTTAACTCTAAAAATTTTACAATTAAATTTGAATCAGATTAATATATTGAATGCCAAATTAACATTCCAATTGTTTTCTTTGACATATCCAATTGCACTTCTCCTGGTAATACTCAAAAAAAAAAAATCACGTAAATGTAATTTTAAGTTTGCAAGATAAATATGAAAAAGTAACAACCACAGATAAAAATAGAATTGAAACATAAAGCAAATGCTTATTTGATAATAAATAAAAGTTTTATCCATCCAAAATGTGTCATGATGTAAAATGACTTTTTAATAGAAATCAGAAATTTCAATTCTTATACCCAAAAACTTTCTTAGCCAAATTAAACTTTCTTCTCTCAAAAATATGTACCACATTAATATACTTATTTCTTACTTTCCATTTTCAATTATTTCTAACATCACATGATCATCATTTCTCATGCTTGCTCTTAACTGTTATTAAAACAGGTAAAACTCTCTATACGTATTGCCAGTCAGTGCAAGTCAGAGTAATCAATGGATGCCAGAAAGCTTGTGCATAAAATCCCCATCTAGTGCCTACTCATCCAATATGCCCAGACTAGTTTCTGGCTTGTGGCCTTCGTCAGCGAGGAGTCTTGGATCTGAGAGCATTGCACCTAGATCTTAGGTTCTAATGCAACCCTCCAGCAGAAGCTATCTTTTATCTTTATTTAACTACAAAACTATGAGACTTAAATTGAAAACATTATTAATATCTTCAATCCAAGCTCTCAGCTTATATAGTCTTTGGTTCTTTAATAACCATAGCCACTACTATCCTATTAGGCAGGATTGGTTTTAAGCCAATAAACATCAACATGATCACCATTTCTTATGCTTGCTCTTAACTTATTAAACCAGGAAAAACTCTCTATACGTATTGCCACTCAATGCAAGCCAATTATTTCTCTAACCTTGGTTCATTTCTGTTTTCCATTTCTAATTCATTTTAATAAAAGCCATTTTGATATTTCCTAATTTCATTATAAAAAAAAACAAAAATCATAAAAATCTCTATTTCTTTCACTTTTTTAATCTTTTTTCCCCACTCTCCACACAATTTATCCTGATCATCTTTCAACATCCTATATTCCAAAAATAAGTGTTCAGTACTCTCTCCCCTATCTCCATATAGACTATATCTATAATTCAAATCTTTATTGCATGTTTGCCTTCTTTCTATAACAATAAGCTTTCACATTCTATATCATTTTACTTCTTATATAACTCCATATTCATATTTGCTTTCCACAATACAAGCCAATTTATCTAAACACTTTTCCCACTCCTCATAATTATGTATCTGTAATAAATTTTCTAAATATTTATCATATTTTATACATATATGCATGGAATAAATTATAAAATCTTTCTTGAACAATATGTTTATTGTTCCCTCTACATAATCAGATTACACCTGGGTCTCTTTTTACGCGGATTTATTTAACGCGATTTTGAAGTTACGCGATTCACGTTTCTCCGGAAGTCGAACTCCGATAATGTGCTATTACTTTAAATAATAAATTTCGCGCACTTACATTATATTGAAAGTAATAGCACATTATTGGAATTCGACTTTCATCTTAGTAATTTCAATATTTTCAGTGCTTTATAATAGTAAGATTTTATGCAATAATGAAATTAAAATCATGATTTCCATATTTTATGTATACACACATTAAATTTTACAAGATTATAATGTAAATTTGTTCAAACATTGTGCGTGTTAATTTTGCATTTTAAATCACATTCTGTTTTTGCTTTTTAAAAAAGAACATAATCAATTATTAATCATTTAGTGTCCGCAAGTTTATTTTTAAAAATAGCAGTGGGCACAATTAAAAAATTAAAGACAAAAATAAGAATTTAATTTTTAGTTGTTAGATTAATTACTAATTACGTTGTCATCAGAAAACCATTAACACAACATGAGAGTGACGTTGGTGCTAGTTGTATTTCCTCTTGTGAAGAATCTGATTTTTTACCAGTTTGCAAACGAAGCTGTTTATCGGCAAATGGCGATAATAATTAAAACGTGTATAAAAAAATGTAAATTACTGTAAATTATGCATAAAAATATATTGTTTTGAATAAAATTAAATATTATAGTTAAAAAAAGTTTGTCTTGTATCAATTTTTTTCAAATTTGAAATTTTTTATTAGTCATATTTTTTTTTTGCGCGAATTTTAAAGTAATTTTAAGTTGGTGCTTTGCTTTTACGCGATTTTTGAAAAATCACAGTCCGTATCCCCCCTTTTTCAAGGTAAGTTATGTCTATTTTTGCGCGATTTCGTTTGCGCGTGTTTTCTGAGGAACCTATCTATCGCGTAAAACGAGACCCAGGTGTACATACTATTTTGGTCATTAGTGCCATCTAATGAAAAATTTGTGAATTATATTTGCAATTCTGATCAAATGTTCTACTTTAGAATCATAGTCAGATGTTTTTGTATAAGTCTGTACAAAATATCAAACATCTAACTAAACTCTAACTCTTAAAAATGACAAACACAGATAAAATATATGAATGCAAATCATGTACTAAACATTAAAATAGCATAGCTCAATATATATATAATGGAGTATTAATTATTATTATTTGGAAATAATTAATTTTTATTTAAAAATCATACTGAAAAAGGAAATCTTCAGAGTTTAAGCTTATTCTCTATATAAAGTTATAATAAAACATTGAGAATATATTTCACTTTATTATTTTAATTTAATCCTATTCAGTGTTCAGATTGTAAATTTACATTAAAAAAAAAAAGTTGTTGTTTAATAAAAGATCAAGCAATAAAATATGTTATATTTACATCTGGATTTTTCAAACCATTACTAATTAGTTCCACAGGCCAAGTTAATTCATTTATTTACTTAGCATTTTGATTTTTTTTAGAGAATTTAATTATGTGATTAATAGTTTGTATTTGTTCAATATCTACATAAACCAATGGCTGTTAAATTCCATTTGAAAAGGAGATGACTGTAATAACCATAGATTGTCTTGAATTTATTGACAAGATTCCAATTGCGTCTAGGAAGATCAAATCCAGCTGCCTTTACCACTGGAACTTCATAACAGTTCCATAATTCTTTGATTGTAGATTCTTAGTTGAACATCAAGAAAAGGATCTTAATAAGAGATGGTAAACTGAGTTTCAAAGGTTGATTCCTGCCACTTGGTAATGAGAAAGCCATTTGTAAGCCTTATTTGAAGCATATGCTTTGAATATCAAAAAGAAACAATTTTTCATGAAAAGCAGATATAAAAGATAAGATGTAAATATAATTGTAATAGTATCATGCAGCATAAGTGCTCCAAATTTAAGTTTTTATTATAAAAATGAGCTTCAGTAACATCAGAAAGTCTATTCAGGTAAATAAGCAGTCAGACATAAAATTTGGCTTTCATAAAAAGAAATAAGAAATAATCATACAATGCAAGAGCATAGTTAATTCAGTGGAGTTCATACCATATCATTTTGCTAGCTAAATGTCCTACTAATCTTTAAATTCATGCAAGAATAGTTCATTAAAACTGAATTCAAAATTTCATCCTTTCAAAGCAATTAACCTAAAAAAAAGGTTCTTGAAAAAATACCTAAAAAAATTATCTTACCATCTGCAGTCTTCTTATCTTTGTCTAATGTTTCTGGAAGAGGTACTAGTGAATCTTTATATGGGCAGCGAGTAGTCCAATGTTCACCATTGCACTTGCGACACCGCACAAATTTCTGGCCTTTAATTTTGTTTAAAGGATCTTCTTCTAAAACATTTGGTTGATCTTGCTGAAATAAAAAAAAAAATTTTTTTGTTATAAAGGGGGAAAGAGTATTTATTTGATGCGTCTTTATTGGTATTACAATTTCTTTTTATAGTCTTGTATCTAAATTACATTGTCAATAAAAAATAATTTTGTTTCAGTTTACTCAGTATTCATGATGTTACGTAAACAACAATAAAAGTTTGAGCACTCACATTTAGGAATTTTCCTAGATTGTTTCTAAACATGAATTACCTATACTTTTATTTTTTAGTTGCATAATATCAAAAATACTATGAAAGTTGAAAAAAATTTACTTTTTATTTTTTTAATGCATTTATATAAATAAAAGCATTTGTTTAAAATTTTTTATATGTATTTTTTTATTTTCGACATTTTACTTTTATATATAAATATTTTAAAACCAGGCACTCTTCAGAAACCTGGAGCTTAACTGTAAATATAGGGATTTGAACTCAAACTTTCAAGCACCCACCAACTATCACACTATCTCATACAACTGATACACATGACCACACACATATAGAAAAGATACATAATCACCAATATACGTATTTCATGCTAAACCAGCAATCATCAGTTGGTCCAGATTATCATCTCCCACACATATATATAATCAATGCTCAGTTTATATTAAGATAGCAAATCCTCACACTTTAATGGATAGGCTTCAATCTACTCAAACCTCCAACTCTTCAGCCATCCATATCATTGAAAATCTGATGATGGAAAGCCCAAATCCCATGCTGATGCCAACATTATCACCACGCCCATGTTGACATGAAGTCACTCTGACCCCTCATGTATAGGACCGTATCCATTTAAATACATAGAAGAGGGATGGGCAGAATACAAGCTTGATATGTAAATATTTTAAAACCAGGCACTCTTCACAAACCTGGAGCTTAATTGTAAATATAATCATTGCTATAGTTACATTTTACTGATTTTATTTGTTTTCATTTGAATGTAGTAGCAAATAACACTCAATTTTTTTAATAATTTCATTAATGATTATGGTGTAATTAATTTAAAATATTTTGAAAATGTTGGATGAAATTGTATACATTTTGTATTTTTTAAATCATCTATACTTAGATGAAAATTTAAACAAAATACTTATATGTTTTTATATATTGTATATATATAATTGTAGTGATAAACTTTCAAGTGCTAGCTATATTAAGATAATGACCTATAGCATTAATGCTGCAGTATTTGATACACAAAAACATATATATAAATAATAAGATTAAAAAATATTTAAATAAGAAAAAAAAGAGGAAAAAAAAAGTAAATCATTAATATTATATAGAAATGTTTAATGAGTAATTAAATTAACATTTTACAGTGTTGAGTTTTATGCTTTGGCTATCGATAGATTCCAGTGGTAGCAGAATGACTTTCAGATAAAAACATTAACTGTAAATAACATATTTAATAGTGGTGACCCAAGAATACTCCCTGATAGGATATTGGTTCGTCAACAGATAGGATACAGTTTCAATGCAAACAGTCTTAACGGTACCCTCTTCAGTCACTTAGCATAGACACTGGTTATCATAGTTCGCTCATACCATCAGTTATCTCCCTATGTTAACTGTGATAATAGAATTGTATGTTTGTGCAACCAAAGTCTCATTCTTCAACTACATTTCCAGCATCTCTGACATTCTCCCTTTTTCATTTTTTTCTTTTAAGCACAAGCCCTCAAGAATTAAGAAAGCAAACAATAATAGAAACAGCTTGCTAGCAATTCTTTGCAATCTTTTCTTGAGTCAGTACGAGCACGAAATTGGTTTGGAACTGGACTTGAGAGAAATTTATTTGCCAAAAGTTTTATGTTTAGTGATGTCTACTTAGGGCTCCCTTGCTTATCATGGAAGTAAAAGGTGCCTAAAAATGTGATCTAAAAATTGTCAATCTCACAAAATCTGGCTAGGTTGTAAAATCTGATGGATTACTCATTGAAGCAATTAAAAATATTATCAGAAGTAATGGTAAAGCAGAAAGCAGTGATAAGTATTCTAAATCCAATTTTTTTCTCAATATAGATGCATGGAATGTGCAAACTTTACTTAATATAAACTCTTCAAGATCAGAATGAAGTATGGTATTGCTGGCTAATCAATTTAAAATGAAAGTTCAATAGAACAAGTATATAGCTACAAGTTTATTTTTTTGGAAGGATAGATCAACAATGATAGGAGAATACAAGAAATTAGATTTGCTACCAAATCTAATTTACTATTTTCTATTCATAAAAGGTAACGGTGTCAAAATTTGGCTTGCATAATGGTACCAATGTCCCTTTTATTACAGCCTATGCTCAAACATTAGATTTAGAGAACTCAGAGAAAGAAAGCTTTTATTCTTCCAGGATGGTATTATTTAAGCAACACTATCTAAAAGATTGAGTTTTTTTATCTTGGAGACTTTAATGCATATGCTGATATAAAAAGTAGATTTCTGCCCAAAAATTGGAAATAATGGCACTGGAACTCGTATGATATGCTGTTATTGAATTTTTGAACAAAATATGGCTTGTCACAAAAAGGAGAAAAAAACATGTATGAATCCATATAGATTATATTACATAAATTACATCAAATTCAAAATTAGTTTAGATTATATTATAGGTAAAAATCAGAATGTAAACACAAGTACTTATCAGTTTAGATTGTGATGACAAATTAATACACTTCCATGATCAAAATGAGTTGCATCAAATTCCAATCATATTCATAAAAATATTGATATTCATTTTTTAAAAGTATTTACTATATATACTAAATTTCAATTGCTATTAAACATTAAAATTGCTAATTTGGACCTTTAGAATTGTCATATTACCGAGGTGAGGAATTTTCTTAAGGAGATAAGTTATGGATACAAGTCAAAGCTATGTTTGGATTCACAAATGATTTTCTAACAATGATCTTATTATTTAGTGTTTCTATTAAAAAGAAACCTAGCATTTTCTGCTTGGCAGAATAATAAATTAAATGCGGAGTATCATAATAAGTATAGAGATTTAAAGGCAAAAGTTCAATGATTGATAAAAAGGCATAATAATGATTGGCTAATTAAACTGAAAAAAAAAGAGATATTTAGTAATTATGTTTAATTTAGATCTTTCTTTGAAGCATTGAAAGCAAGAGAAAGGGAATCACAAATTTAAATAAATCCAGAAAAAACACTCTCTTATATGAGGATGATATTTTGATCAGATGAAAAAAAGATTTTGATCATTTTTTGAAAAATGATATAAAAATTGAGATGATGACTTTTAAAGATATATCCATTGGACAAAGATATCCAGACTAGTGAAATTAAAACAGTTGTTTGTAATTTTAAAAATAGAAATGCCGCAAGTGCTAATGAAACAACTCCAGAAGTTTTAATATATAGTGGTGATATAGCTTCAAATTTTTTTAGGAATATATGGACCCATGAAGTTATGCTGTCTAATTTTAAGAATGCTTCTACTGTTCCAATTTTAAAACATAAATAGACAATAATGCAACAATTATCATGGAATATCATTATTATCCACTAAACAATAAGTACTTTTGAAGATTTTGATTGCTTCCCATTAAAGATGCGAGGTAATTTTAGAAAATTAAGAAGCACTACAGACATAATTTTTATTGCCACAAAAATATAAAAAAAGTGTCTGAAACGAGTGATTTTATACATTGTTTTAATTGATTTGAACAAGGCATTTGAATAGATCAACCACAGAGATCTATGGGAATGTTTGAAATTAGTTGGTGGCTCACCAAAGTTTATTCATATTACACAGCTTCTACATGCGAAAATAAGAGAAAGTATTATTATTAGAGGTACAAAATCTGAGGTATTTGAAGTAAAAATGGCTGTTAAATAAGGGTGTGTATTTATTTCAATATTGACTTGGATTTGATTTTTGGAAATGTTTATGGGTGGATAAATAAAACAGGAATCAAAATGTGAT
Source organism: Epiperipatus broadwayi (assembly GCA_028023455.1). Taxonomy (NCBI): domain Eukaryota; kingdom Metazoa; phylum Onychophora; class Udeonychophora; order Euonychophora; family Peripatidae; genus Epiperipatus; species Epiperipatus broadwayi. The sequence goes on along the minus strand of JAQFVV010013431.1, from coordinate 76,178 downwards.
ACAGATCTGAGAGAAGGACTTTTTAATTTGAATTGATTAAAGGCAAAAACAATATCTTCTTGGATTCTATATTTACAGTATGATGACGATTGTGCTCTTTTGCCAATTCATAAGATGATCTATAGAATGTTTTGAATATAACATAATAAGACATTGGTTTAATAATTAATGTTCAAAAATCTCAAGTTCTTTATCACTAAACAAGGGAAAAAAAATCCTCAGCAACTTCTAACTTAAATCAACTTGAAAATGTAACCAAATCAAATATTTTGATAGTTTTAGAAGAAGAAAGATGTTGTTTAGAAGCAGCACAGACTTCAATGCACTGTTATTGCTTTTAACAATATGAAAGATAGAGTATTTTATCACAGGGAAATAATTACTGGAATTACATTATCTGCATGTAGGTATTAGAAAAGTTTCATTCAAGGATTTAAAAATACAATGGCCAAGATCATAAAACCAACCAATAAAATGTTCAACTTACTAAATTCAATATTACAGATTCCACTACTGTAAAATCTCACTTCCATAGAATTGGACAAAAGACATGGCAGGGAATAATATTGCAGTTAAAAGACAGCATTATAAAATATCACAGAAACAAAAAAATAAACCAGCTTGTTCTTTATGTGGTCATATTTGTATCACAAACTGGTTTGCCTAGAGTTGTCTTGTTTATATTTTTTGAGAGTTGGAAATGCTATATTCATTTATAAACAGCTGCTGCCAATTTTACAATACTATTATTATTGAAAAATATCTAATAAATTTTAGCAGGAGGAAATGTTTACTATTTTAATTAATTTATTATTTTCAAATAAATATATTATATAAAAATTATTATTTATATATTTATTAGCATTTTCTTTACAAATCTTAAATATAACAGATGTAATATGAGCTCTTATACACATTAATGTAAATAGAGGGATTTGAATTCAGAATTTTTTTAGACTATTCATCCTCCACTCTATCTCAAGCAACCGATACACATGACCCCACACACATGCAAAAAAATACTTGATTCACAAGATATATATTTCGTATAGAACCAGCACTCATCAGTTGAGCCAGATCTTACTTTTCCACACATATATGCAATTGAGGTGATGTGATATATTATGGCTTCTCCTTTCTCAAAGTCAGGAATCTCTCAGCCACTATGCTCAGAAAAACCTGTTAGCCACCCTTACCATCCCACACCATATGTTTTTCCCATATTCTTCTCTATCCTGCTCCATCATATTTCCACAACATTATCATTGTCAACTCTATGGCCTTTATATCTAAATCCCCCTTATCTTTTCCCAAACTCAGAATAAAAACCAAGAACCCACTTTCTGTATAATCCCTTTGTTTATATTTATTCTCTCGCAACTTCATTATTTTTACCCTTTCTGCTTGCAGGCATTTACATTCAATTAACAGATGCCTAATATTCAATACGCTTTCCTTACATAACTTGCAAACTAAATCAATCTTATTTTTCCATTTATGTGTATATTCCCTTGTTGCTAATGATCATGTTCGAGCCTTAAACAGTAAACTACTTTCCTTGTTATTATCATAAATTAACTTGCAGCCAATATTCTATTTACTTCTATATATATTTAAACTCTTTTTACTCTCCATACTAGTTCTCCATCTCTCCAACTTCTATTTTTTATTAATACAACTATTCTTCTATCCCATTCCTTTCCACTATAAAACTCATCAATTCTTCTAACACAATCATCCCACCTTTTGTATAAGTATATTGACATAAAGTTTTTATCCAAATCTTCTACATACTACCTTTCTCATCCATCTTGTTGCCAATCCTTTATTCCTAACCCAATTAAATACTATTTTGGCTATTCTTTTATTATCCATAAATTGCAATCTACTGAATATTTTTATTTTGCTTTTTGCACCTCTCATATAAAAATATGATCATTCCATTTCTTCTTGAATTGCCTCCTTTGCCGTCCGAATATTTTTATTTTGCTTTTTGCACCTCTCATATAAAAACGTGATCATTCCATTTCTTCTTGAATTGCCTCCTTTACCGTCCGAATATTTTTATTTTGCTTTTTGCACCTCTCATATAAAAACGTGATCATTCCATTTCTTCTTGAATTGCCTCCTTTGCCGTCCACACATTTGCATCTAATGCGTATCTTCCTACTTCTCTTTGTACTTTTTCTAAGTAACCTAACACCCCTTTACTAACACATAACGCATAGTTACCATAAGTTAAACTTACTACAGCTACTTACTCCCATAAAATTCTAGCTACGCCATATCTATTATATGACAACACTATATAATTTCTTTATCAATCCCTTTCTTTTCTTTGAAGTGTGAGAATTGGAATTGATCCAAAGATGTTACCCTTTACATTCTATCACTGTACTAAACTAAGCAAGGCTATCATTTTGTCAAAAAATGCACTGGAGTCAAGAAATCCATTTTCTAGTGAATCTTTTAACATATGCTATATCTATTTGATAATGTCAGAATAATATTATAATCATCAAAATAAAAATATTTTATAATAATGGAATTATTATTATTTAAACAATTGTTTTAGAGGATAAAATTATTGCTTTTGACGATGAATTAAGGGAAATTGAAATATTGTAAAAATACTAGTTAATTACAAAAGAATTTAAGTACGATTTTTTTTCTTCAAGAAGTCTTTTTTTTTTTTAATAATTTGACTTTTCAAACTGAAAAATTGAAATTATTTGAAAGAGTAAAACTATCTTTTAGTAAAAATTGAAATGCACTGAACACTTTTTCAACTAAGTGAAATATTTTGTATATATGTATGTATACAATAAAACAGTCATGAAATAGTTTCACTCCAGAACAAAGGACAATCTTCAATAGAGAAACAATGAAAAAAAGGACATTATTAAACAGACTAGATAACTGTTTATTGGAGGTTTCTTGTGTTTTTCTTTGTTATTTTTCTGTTTAGTTAGAAATATATAGCTAGATAATCATTTATTGAACAATAGTTTAATTGTTAACTAGACTGGCAAATATAAATTGAATAGTTAGTATTTTGGAAGGACAAAATAATATTCAAGCACCAATAATGATATAAGACAATAGACTAGATACATTAAAAAATTTCCTACTTTCACCTGTATTGGAACCTCAAGTCATGACAGACAGATGCATTAACACTACACAACAAATTCTTTTATATATGTTTATAATGTTAGACAACAATTACATCTCATTCATATATATATACACACACTTCCATTTTATGTCCATTTAATACAACAGAAGCACTATAAGATTTCACAAATTTTTTTGATTTAAAGCAAGCTGGTGATTATAGTTATATTGATCCACCAGAGATCATGTGGTAAACATAAACAAACTGTTCCCAAACCGGGCTATTACATTGCAACAATAAAACAGTTCTGTTACAAATAATATACATTATAAATTTATATTCACTGTTGATAATTTTAACTATCTATAGTTTTTCTTTCATATAAAATATAGTACTGAATAATAGTTTGTTCTCATTTACTATGTGCATATTATGTTGTGTATATAAGACTAATGGAAAGTAATTCCAACATAAGTTGAAGTATATCTATGATTATGAATATATGAAAAAATATGCATCACATGCATAAATACAAGTTTTAAAATATGTAAATATTGATTAACATCATCATCATCATTTAAAGATTAAATTACAATTAGACAAACAGTAATTATTAGGGGGGGGGGGGATATATATATTAAAAATAAAATATGAAGAGTTACATTTTAAATAAAAGTATGCATTATTATAAATTTAAAGCCAATTAATTTATGTACTTCTTTATTTGAAATGAACGTCATGAATACATCCTCAGCAACAATGGTATTTGCAGGATTTGGTCCTGGTTTGTCATCTTCTGCTGCTCCAAATTTTTTCCATGCCTTTAAAAGATTTAATTACAATCATTAACAAACATCTTTATATTGCGACGGGGACTAAAATTTGAACCCCTTCACAAAGATTAAAATAAGTAAGATGCTTAACAAAAAAGAAAGAGAAAAAGGATAAATAAGTATAAATGTTGTTTGTGGATCAAAAGATGTATATGCGCATTATATAAATTTTTTTTTTTCATGTTAATGTAAAACAAAATGACCATTCAAAATTAAGATTTGAAAATTTTTTTTAAAGAAGAAAAGATGATGCAATTTTTTTCTTTTAATTTAAAGTCATTAAGTCATGTACTACATGTAATTACTTCAGCAATTTATTATTCAGTATTAGTAATTACATAAAAATTTATTTTGTTAAGTGATATGCTAAAAAACAATAAAATGTCTTTTTTGAAAAAAAAAAAGCATATAAATATCTGAGAATGGATTATTTATATATTTTTTTTATTTGGATCAGGCTATCAACTGATTAGAAAATTTTAATTACAGACTATTTAAAGATAGTCTGAATAGAATGGAAATATTTTTATATTAGTTTTTTTTTTTTGGTACAAGATTGAAGTGAAGATAAAGGTGGAATACTACTTACCTGCATAATAAGTAAGCATTTTCTTTTATAAGAAAGACTTACCATAAGGAGAAACGTTTGGATCTTATATCCTGTTTGCTTAGTTTGAAGGTCATCTCAACTGCTCATGTGATTTTTAAAATGAACATCAATAGTAAAACATTAAGTGACCTGGAGTTTGGAAAGAGTTAACTGGGACAGATGATTAGAAAATAGAAAGAATTGTAATAAATATTCTGTATGGTACAAAGTATATCTTATGGATGAAATATATAACCTTAAGTGCAAGATATTAAAAACTATGGAGTAGAAATCACTTGAGTATACCAGACTCATCGTCCGCAATAATAATGTAACTGTGTTATTTCTATTGCCATTTGTCTGCTGCAGGATCGTTTGCCAAATGGAGTTCCCCATAAAAGAAATGAAGACATTTACATATGAATTGCCTGTGACTGAAAATTAGATGAGAGTATAACAGAAGAGCGACTAAATTTACACATATCAGTAAGCTTATGTATTTTGTAATATTCCCGTGAATTATGGTAAACAATTTGTTTGTTTTTTTATTTTATTTCAATTGCAATTTTTTTAATGTTTTTTGCAGTATTAATTTTATGACCAATTATAAACTTTTGACTTATTTTTTTTCTTATTAATGGATGTAAAAAGACACATCAATATATGTGCATGTATATTATGATTGAGATGGATGTCTAAATGTGAAAGCCAAATGAATAAAGGGTATAAGGATTAGATTTGTAAAATGGAAATCTGTGGGATTAATCATATAGATAGTTTTTCTTGTTTAGTATTGTATTATTAGTATATATTTTTTTCGTATTCTTATTATTCATATTTGGTAAAGGGAAAGTTATAATATGTAGCAGTGAAGATGATCAATTTTGTGATATTATTATTTTGCTTGTCTAAAATAAATTAATTTGTTATTAAAATTAACTAGATGGCAGTCAATTATTTCATTACATTATTTATAAAAAAATAAGTATATATTAATAAAATTAATAGCATTATGTGCCTATCATTAATGAAGCATAACTATCACTCATTCTGAGAATTATTATATTTCATATATAATGCTGAGTTAATATAGGGAATTACTATACTGGTAGTCTTTTCGTACTTTATTGTCCTCTCTCATTGCATAATCCTTTACTCATTATATAAGAATTGGCACTTAAGACTAATGATCAATATCAGCACCTATAAATATGCCTTGAGGAAATCAATACACGAGCTTAGATTCCATATAATATTAGATACATGTAAGTTGGCTGTGAAGTATAACTAAATAACATTAGTTCAGTCATCTTTAAATAAAATTGAGAAGTAATGTGTAATCTTATTTTAATATTGAACTGTGAAATAATCCATATGTTTATATAAATAAGACTAGTATCATCATTTCACAAATGAGGTTTGAATAATTTAGCCCATTTCTGATATTAATTAACCTGAGAGAAAGTGGTGACCGGTACAGCAAAAAAATGGCACATAACATAGGGTCATTTCTGCCCAGCATGAGGCTATTTCTTACTGTTTTGAACTTTTAAAGTTATTTGAGCCCAATCACATTGTGCACTATTTCTTACTGTGTTGCATTTTCAAAGTTATTTGACCAATTCGAGCCCAACAATGCTGTGCACCATTTCTATTTAGAGTTAGAGCACATGTTATGGACAGGTAAGAGGTCCACAGAAAAGGTGGATAAAATATTAAGTGCAGTGAATCTAAGCAGGCAGAATTGGCAGTTGAAACCATGGGACAAAGTGAAAGATACTATAGGCTTAAATGCTATAGAAGTTAAAAATAATAAAGGTTCCAATTGGTCATACTAAGAAAAAGAGCCCATACAAAAGTATAAAAAAGAACACATAAGAAAATGGCAAGATGTGTCAAATCATTCATTGCTTCAAAGTCAAAACAAGAGTAAATAGTCACAATGTGAAACAAAAGAAGAGATGAAATTTAGTGTGCTCATGGAAAAATAAAGAGCTATGTTATGCTCAGAAAACATCTTAAAATAGGAATAATGTTCAAAGGAATAATGATGGAGGCATTAATGGATTCTGGCTGCCAAGTCTCCATTATATCAGAGCAGCTATACAATCAAATATTACATCATCAACCTGATATAGAAACTAACTCTGCCACTAAGTAACCATGGCAAATAACCATAAAGTAAACTGGAACCAAAACAAATCTGGGCAGAATTGCAGATAAATGGAGGATCAATATTCACGTGTACTTTTGATTATGAAAGACCTTATATACGATGTGTTATTGGGGTCTGATTTTCTACATAAATACAAATGTATTTTAAATTATGCAAAAAGACAAATTACATGCAACAATGAAGTAGTACTGTTTTTATCGCCTCAGTTGTATGATTCTGTAGAAGTATGTTGCATAAAAGAATTTCAGATACCACAATTACTCAAAAGATTAACAAATCTAAAGTGGCCATTGATGAGTGGCAATTGAAGTCTATTTTAGAAAAATATATCATATTTTCAGACATACCTGGAGTTATTAAAGGTTTTGAACAAAGAATTAGATTGACTGAAGATCAAACATTTCAGTCAAGGTCATATCCAGTTCCCCACCAGCATAAGGAAGAAACCACTAAGCATCACATGATCACCATCTCTTATACTAGCACATAATTGTTATTAAACAAGGCAAAACTCTCTCCATACAGTAGTGCCACCCTGAGTAATCAATGAATGCCAGAAGACTTGTGCATAAAATCCCTATCTATTGCCTACTCATCCAATATCCCCAGACTAGTTTCTGGCTTGTGGCCTTCGTCAGTTGAAAAATGATGGGTTATAATTTCAAAATGCTCTTTACCATATTGTAATCCCTTGGGAGTGATAAAGAAAAAAGGGGCAGTCCAGCTATGCCTCGAAGCAAAGCAGTTAAATAAATTGGTTTCTAATTGTAATATTCCTCTACTCGTGCAGGAATTGTTAGGGAAGTTTAAAGCCAAAAGTTTTTTCTACCTTTGATTTAACATCAAGTTATTGGCAGATCAAGCTTCAAATCCAGAGGACTGCCAGCATATGGCATTCAGATACAGAGGATATTCATATCAATTTTATCGGATACATTTTGGTTTAATAAATAGTGGGTTGGGATTATTACAATGTTTAGATCAGATCCTATCTATGGAAGTCAAACAATTTGTGACAAAATATATATAGATGATGTTATACTCATGGCATCGTCCTTGGTAGAAGAACACATGTAACATGTGGAATTATTCCTCTCCAAATATTTAAAAAAAGGAATTAAAATCAACTTAAAAAAAAGTGTGTTGATCAGGGGTGAAGTTGTTTTTCTAGGACATATTATATATTTTTAGGGAATTAGACCTAATTCCAATTAAGTACTTGCGATTAAAAAATTTTCGGTACCAAGATCTTCTGTAATTTCTATAATAGATTCTATGATCGATTTGCAGAACAGACGGAGCCCTAGTTGAAATTATTAAGGAAAGATACCCAATGGTAATGGATTATGTAACAGGAAGAGGAATTTGAGAAAATCAAAATGGGTTTCATGAAGCATGAGAGACTTTTTCAGATTTTACAAAACCATTCATTGTTCAGACTGATAGGAGTGGATATGGGCTGGGGGTAACATTGCAAATTCAGGATGACAAGCAAATAGGAGTCCTATAGTTTATAAGCAGACTGTTCAAAGATACGGTGACTAAAAAAGAGGCTTTGGCAATAGTGTGAGCATTCCAAAAATTTAGGCCTTTGTTACTTGGATCCAAAGCAATTGTCATTACTGATTACAAAAATTTGGAGTTCCTTGATCATAAATATTTGACACACAGCACGTTAGTTTGATGGAATCTATTTTTACAGGAATTTAATTACACTACATAATACTGCAAGGGATCTGAGAATATTATCACTGACATTCTTAGTCGTAATGCTGTTCACTCCATTCCTCAACATCTAAAGGGTGAAAATATATATATAGCAAGGATTGGAGAAGAAGAAACTGTGGAGAAAGAGTTGTTGCAATTAGCAATACAACAGTGACATGACGAATGGTTAAGACCATCGATTGATCAGTTAGAAAGTGGAATTAGGACTCCAATTGGATGAGTAGGAGTACAAATTGATCAGTATAGGTTGGATAAAATCCATACGGGAAAGAATGAGTGGACATTGATCATCCCCTATCATGAGAGAAGCAGTTATCTCACATTTTCATTGTTATATGGCCATTACAGTATCCATAAAACTGAACATCTAATCAAGAATTGGTTCTATTGGCCTGGAACGCATAATAAAAATCATCACTGCACTAAGTGTGAAATTTTCCAGCAAGCCAAACCAGCGAATAAGTTATGTTAGTCCAATGGCATCTATTAAACCAAAGAAACCTTGAGAAATGATGGCCATTGATTTCCATGGCCCATTACCTCTGTTTAATAGAAAAAATATTTCATTGCAGTACATGATCTCAAAAATTGTGGTGGCATATCCTATGCCTCAAGCAAATGCCTATCATACTATGAAAGTGCTGCATAATCTACATTTTCCAATTGTAGGAAGAGTGGAAATTCTCATTTCTGATGATGGAACACCTTTCACATCAGAAGAATGGAATAAGTAGATTAAGAAATGGGATTAAGCATGTTTAACTTCCACCAGAAATCCTGTCAAATCTATGTGAACGGGTAATGCGGGAGCTAGAATGGTTATTCCAGACATTGAGATGGAGTCAAACAAGTCAAGCAGATAGTTAACTATCAATTGGTTCATAAATGAGTTGATATGCTTTTCAAGTGTTCAATTACATTTGGGCCAACATAGCCCAAAACTATTCAAAACGTTTTTGCCCATGATTGAAGAAGACCTAAACTGAGAGGCATATTATGCAGATGCTACATTAAATAAGATGAGTAAAACAAGAAGTAAGAGAGCAGAGTCTTAAGTCATCGTTTCAAGATAAGACGATAAACTAATGATAAAAACTCCTATTGTGAGCAAACCAGGGAAGTTTATTTGCATGAAATTTTACAATATATATGAAGGCCCTTTTTCCATAGTAAGGTGCCAGGGTAAACACTGACCAGGAAATCAAAGGTTCTTATAATGCACGGCCCCTAAAACCAGTAGTATAATTAAATAATGTTATGTATAACTAATTTACAATGAAGTTTAATGAAATTGCCAAGGAAAGATGTAAGAAAATTTAAGAGAAATAAATCATAAAATGAATATCCCCATTTTAACGACTTCCTAACAGGGAGGTATTGCGATGGGGACTAAAATTTGAATCCCTTCACAAAAGTTAAAATAAGGGAGATGAATAAACCTTAATAAAAAAGAAAGGGGAAATAAGTATAAATGTGTTTGTGATTCAGAAGAGGTATATATGCATTATATAAATTTTTTAATGTAAAACAAAATGACCATTCACATTTAAAATTTGAAACTTTCTTTTTAAAGAAGAAAATATGCAATTTTTTTCTTTCAATTTATTATTTTTAGAAAAATCATTATGTCATATACTACATGTAATAACCTTAGCAGTTAAATGGTATGTGGAATATTTAATAAACAATAAAATGTCTTTTTTGAAAGAAAAGAGAAAAAGCATATAGATACCCAAGAATGGATTAATTTATATATACTATTTATTTAATCAAATTAAAATAAATCTTGTATGGATTCCAGATACAAGATTTGCCTTTTGTTTTAGTCGGATCAGGCTATCAACCGATTAGAAAATTTTAATTACAGACTATTTAAAAATAGTTTGAATAGACTGGAAATTTTTTTGTATTAGTTTTTTTTATTGTGCAAGATTGAAGTGAATATAAGGGTGGAATACTGGCTACCTGCATAATGTGTCAGTATCTTCTTTTATAAAAAAGACTTATAAGAAGAAAAGTTTAGATTTGAATAGTTATCTTATATCATGTTTGCTTAGTCTGAAGGTTGCCTCAACTGCTCTGCATACTGTTTTTAAAATAAACATCAACAGTAAAACATTAAGTGACAAAGAGTTTGGAAAGAGTCAACTAGGGCGGGTGATTCTGTGTGCTACAAAGCACATCTCATGGATAAAATGTATAATCTTGTACAAGATATTAAAAACTATGGAGAAGAAATCACCTGAGTATACTAGACATCATCCACATTATCCATGTAACTGTGTTATTTCTATTGCCATCTGTCTGCTGCAGAATCGTTTGCCAAACGGAGTTCCCCATAATCAAGAGACATTTACATATGAATTACCTATGTCTGAAAGTTTGACGGGAATATAAAAGAAGACAAGATAGATTTTAAGTTTACACATATCAGTAAGCTTACATATTTTATATTCCCAAGAATTAAAGTAAACAATTTGTTTGCTTTTTATTTTATTTCAATTGTAATTTTTTAAATGTTTTGTGTAGTATTGATTTTATGACCAATTATGAACTTTTGACTTTTTTTTTCAATTAATGGATGTAAAAAGGCACATCCATGTAAGTGCATGTATATAATGATTCACAGACACAGATGTCTAAATGTGAAAGCCAAATGAATAAAGGAGAAGGAATATAGTTAATTAAATGTAAAGATTAGATTTAGTCCATAGCCAAGTAATGGCAAAATGGACCTATGCGGGGTTATGTATTATTGTGTTATTAGTATTTTTTTTTTCTTCGTATTCTTATTATTCATATTTGGTGGAAGAAAGTTATAATATGTAACAGGGAAAATGATCAATTTTGTGATATTATTATTTTGCTTGTCTATAATAAATTAATTTGCTGTTAAAATTACCTAGTTGACGGTCAATCATTTCATTAAATTATTTATAAGAAAAAATAATATAAAGGTAATAGTATTCTGTGCCTATCTCTAATGAAATATAACTACAATTCATCCTGAGAATTAATATTTCACATATATAATGCTGAGCTAGTATAGGGAATTGCTATACTGGTAGTCATTTCATACTTTCTTTATTTGTCCTCTCTCATTGCATAATTCTTTACTCATTATATAAGAATTGATGCTTAAGGCTGATGATCAATATCAGCGCTTATAAATATGCCTTGAGGGAATTGACACATGAACTAAGGTTCCATATAATATTAGATACAAGTAAGTTGGCTGTGAAATATAACTAAATAAGATTAATTCAGTCATTTCATATTCTTAAATACTATACACACTAGTAAAAATGTATAAAAGAATATGAAAATATACAAAACAAAAAGTTTGATCATCTTAAAGTTCTTAAAATCAACATAATTAATAGCAGTACATAAAATCTATAGACTTTATAAAAATAGCTCTCAATAAAAAGAAAAAAAGAAATTTAAATGATTTTCACTAATCATCTTAAATTTAAACAATTTCTCAATATCCAGAAGTGCAAGGAATGATTATTCTTATATTATGCCAAGGTCTTTCATAAAAAAATACAACTTAAGTGGACAAACGCAACATCTCCTAATAATTAATATTAACTAGTGGTTAAAGTTATATTATATTACTAGATTTTTGTTTTGTGGTTAGTGTACAGATAAACACATGACCAACTTAAATTATAATTCGGAATAGCCATTAGAAGCTTTAATTCATAGTATTTATTCTATTCCATAACTATCTATTGTAAATGTGATTAATCAACGATCACTAAATGATAATGTTAAATCTAAATCCCTAATGTAATTTTTATCTATAGGCCTAAGGAGACTTGTACTTTATATACCCAGAAGCCACTGTTAATTCGATGCTATAAAAGTATCAGCTCAATAATATAAGATTTTGAAACCAATTCAATTTGCTTAATAATTTTATAGATCTAACACTAAACCAAAATATATAATTTTACTGATCTCAATTTTATGTTAATCATACTATCTTAATGTTTTGATTATGATATCTACCAACAAACATCATATGGCCATAGCTTATTGAAACAATAATTCGTTCTCCAGAGCCATCTATTGTAAGCCTAAAGTTAATATAGAATGGAGATCAAGAATCTGGTCTAATATTAGATGTATATTAGCAAACCAGCTTGAGTTCAAAATCTTAATGGTTTTGAATTTTAAGCTATTAGTCTGATGAAATCAAAAAGTCAAAATGGCTGCTAAATGTATAGATGCAATTTCAAAAATGCTCACTGATAAAAATTAATCATCAAAACTAATCCGATGATATGAGTAACCATTAATTATGATAAACAGCTTTAAAATAGAACAAATTACTATTCATAAAAATATACATTGAAATGTAAGCAGAGAAAGTCATATGATATTTTGTTGTTTAAAATTGTTCAATTATTCATCATTCATTAATACCGAATGAAGAGTTTAATTAACTAGAGATTGGATATCTAAAAAATCGTAAGATTACTCAGAAAATTTTTGATTATCTGGACTTGGATTTCTGATTATTAGTAATAATTAATTAATACATCATGAGACTATGACAAACCAAATATGATCCAATGATTTATTGATGCTCTGACAATAAACAGGAAGTTATGGAACTTGTGGATGACAAGTCAAGATTCCCATTTCTTTTGTTACCAAGTATTTACCTGAAAGAGAAAATTGTTATTTGATAAATTGAAGGTTGTAGATGTGATTCATGATGGCACATACTTTTAATGTTTATTATTAAATGATTTTCATATATAGCATATGTATTTTTAATTCTTAAAAAAAAAAAAAAAATCCAAAGAAGCTCTTGATAAAGAGCACTGTGATTGAATAATTAAAAAAAATATTTCAATTATTATCAGAATCATATACTTCAATACTTTTTTTGATTGGCCATTCTACCATTGCACTAAACTTCATAGAACTTTATTTAATTCACATATATTTAAGAAATTCATTAACATTTACAAAACTTTAAGAATGGGATGCCCTAATAAATTGTATTATGGAATTGGCAGATGATAGAGAATTATTACCAACAATGATCAAGTATATTACAGACTTGATCATAGTATTCACAAATCTTGATAATTTTCATTGAGCAGAAAACTTATTTTGGTACATCTGTTTATAAATGTTTGGATGTAAATAATTTATTAACTATACAACTTAATCAGATAAAGGACTTCATTATTTTATAATGGAACTTGAATTTAAAACTCTAAAATAAAATATGATGTACCCATATACATACATACATTAAGCTTCTGTGAAATTATAATTGGTAATCGATTCTCAATCCAATCTCCCTGCAGTACCACTTCTGAAATAACATGTGTTATGTAGTGGACATAGGCTAGTTATTCATCAAAAAAAACTGTAAGATGCCTGCATAACTGGATCATAAATAAACACCAACTTTAAATTTATTTTAAATTGGGCAAAACTGCTAATGAAATGATTCTCACTGTGCATAGTAGTGAAACAATAAGTCACAAAAATTTTTCAAGGTTTGCAAAATTTTGTGATGGTAGAAAGAACACTGAAGATGGACAATTTAATGTGTAACTTATGATTATAGACATGTTAGAGCCTTAAAATTTTTGCGATGAATAAGTAAACTATACTGTTACATAATATAGCAATGATTAGAAAAGGCACTACAAGTAATCTAGAGAGAAAATTAATCTCCTCTTTATTGACACATATATGTAAATGCTCAGTTAAAATCATTTTTTAATTATACAACTTATGATATAAAGAACTTCATTACTTTATAATATAATTTAAAATTTATAAACCTGAAAATTAATCATGCTAAGAGAATGCTAAGTAATGGAAACTATCCTAAATGAAGATTAAAATGATTCTCAATCCTTTAATATATGTGATAATTTTAAAATTTTATAAACTTTTTCAAACCATAAACTTCTAAAGAACTGAAATCTAAAATTAAATGGAGCTGTATAAAATATAAGATTATAAAGTTCATAGATAATAATTACATTATTATTTTTCAATGATTTGACAATTAAAGGGCAGAAAATATTTTATTCCTATTAAAATTACTATTAATTGATAGTGATTAACGTGTAATTTGATATTCAAGAACAATAAACTCATATCAAATGAAGATTAGCTTAGCAATCAAACTGTAAACAGTATTGGAAAATGATAAAAATAACCAAACTCAATGTCTCTAGGAAATGCATTTTTCCTTCATCAATTAATCATATTACAATAACATTTTTCTTTTGGACCAATCCCGGAGTTTTATTGACTATTATTGGATAGATCACTATGTTAGATATAGACCATCAATCTGAAAGAAAAATCCTAAGTCTCTTTATGAATTAAAAAAAAAAAACATTTCAGGTTTACCTGGCTGAAACATGACTGTCAAATGAAGAGTTTGAAAAGGAATAGGTTAATGATTATAAATGTATATAATCTTGCTGAAATTGACTTTTGTTTTAAAGGATATTTAAGTTTTGGACATAAGACATTCACAAGAGTAGTTTATTTTTGTCTGATTCTATCTGTGGAAGAAATATAATTTTCCATTAAAAAATTTCTAAAATTAATTTGGTTTTGGAAATAATGTTATTCTACAATCTCATATTTCTTTTTAGTATATGCCTAAATTAATATTATTTATCAAAAAAGAAAAAAAGTTAAATACATCATACCTCATTTATATATATTTACTGATAAATATTAAATAGTACTATGGCTTATATGTTACTCTATGGCATTTTAAGACTGATCTAATAAAAGGTTAAGAAATTGTATCAAATTTTGTATTATACAGAACAGAAATTTGAACAAATATAAACAGGGAAAAGATTGAAGGCTTTAAAATATATGGATTTTCGGAAGGTGTTAAAAATAAGCTGAAAGGACACTATCAGCAGTTTAGAGGTATGAGTAAGAGCAAAAAGATTACTTCTTGTCAATATTAAAAAAAAATATGGTGGGAATAATGAAAGAACTTTGATAGATTATTTTAAAAATGCTGTAACTATGAATTTTTACAAAAAAAGCAAGTGATATGAATAATTTACTGAAAGAGGTGAGGCTATATGTAAAACCTGCCTTTAAGGGTGAGACTGATGATGAAATAGTATTGTACTTTGAGATCTAATTAAAATTTTTTTTATTATATTTGATAATTACAACCCTAAACTATTTTACATTCCTCTATTTTTTTATCACCTGCAAACTTGATAAACCAAGAATATTAAATGATAGGGGCAAGCAAACTATCAGACAATTTGACCTTTCTCAGAGGAAAATATCATGTTCACTGATTACTAATTTTTACAAGATGGCTAAAGAATGAAATGCTATAATCGGAATCAGATGCAGATTGAATGTAAACTAAAAGAATCATACTTCTTTGTTTTGCAATGATATAATAATAATGTCATTTTTGAGAATGGATGTTCCTCAGACTCTATGGTAATTTTTAAAATCTACTGCTCAGATTAACAATCTGATATTTTAATGCTTGTATCTCATTTAATCAAGTTCCTGTAAATAACTTCACTAATATAAAGTCTCACATTCTTTTATACTTTTTGGCTAATTTTGGACTGAAAATTTATTATGAAAGAAGTCATTTTTAAGATATATTATTAATTTAGTTAATCATTTCTTTTTTTCAAAAGACTGTTTTTGACTAATACCACTTTCTAGAAATTCAAAATTTCTTAAAACCTGTAAAAAAAGATTCTTGCAGCATTCCCCTGCCATACCATGACAAAGAATTGAGACTGGCTAAAAAACCATGGACATTTTTGGATCATAAGATTAGCTTTCTTTCAGGTAATTAGCACAAAGTCAATCAGTAAATGAGTTTCTAGCTATTGTTAGTCAAAAGGTAAAGATTCTAGGTTAATCTAACTTGGTCAAATAAATACTAATAAGGCTGTCACTGATGGGATAGGTGTCATACTTCAACAGTCTGGTACACAAGTTATGCTTATTTTCTTTTCTATTATTTATTTAAACTAATATAAAAATGGTATAGATTATATGTATGATTTATATCAGTTAACTTATTTTTTTAAATAAACATTTGAAAAGTAATTACCATTTTTCTTTTAAATCAAATTTTCATGACTTTTCTTCAAAACATTTTTTTTTTTATAATTTGCTTTAAACAATATAAAAAAAATAATCAAAAACTAATAAAATAAATAACAAAGATTTCTGAAATATCACATCATTTCTGAAAAGGAATTTGATTTTCTAATGAAGTCACATGATTCAAAATTTGCAATAATATATTACAACTCCAATTATATAATAATTTCTTATTTTTCACAAGTCATAGTAACTGTAATCTTCAGTCAGCATTCTGTCAGAACAGTGTAATATTAAAGATCTAAATCTTTTACTTCAATCAGATTTATTAAGAACATTCATCTTTGAACAAATCAGGAATACCAAATGATAATTTTATAAGTATTTAAACATAAAAAAATGTATGTAATAAGTTATTTTAGAAATAGACATTGAGATTCTGATGATAATAGTAGTAATAAGGGTAGGTAAGATTGAAGAAGTGGGAATTATTAGCATTCATTCACTATGCCTTTCAACATGTAACATTTTTGGAACCAAATAACTCTGAGATGGTCTTATTACTATTACGTCTTTTTATAATATTTAACATTAATAAAAGTATACAAAATACTTGGAATATTTCTTCCAATATATACATTCCCAGATTTATATTAAATATGTACCCACACACATATTTACAATTGTCCTGTGTAAAATTTTCTGTGGCAATGAGATCAAGTGGACTCCAGACGTAAAAATTTCTGAATAAATTCCCAGTTGAAAAAAAAAAATTATCTGATCAATAAAATCTATTTCTCAAGCATTTGATCATAAGATTATAAATACTTTTATTTTATATATGAATATGCATATTTTTTATTCACATATATACGATATAAGAATATTTTTTATTAAAATATATATCTACATGTATAGATAAATACGTTTGGATTAGTCTAATAGAAGTTTACTATTTCTGCTCATATAAGCTATTTTTACCTCACTTTCTAATCTTTCAAAATTCTGCAGATCTAAGTTAAAAATTATTATTTTTTTATATAATTTAAAATTTGTTATTAGAAATTGTAAGTTTTATATAATGTAATTCTTTAGTTGCTACAATAAGGAGATGATTGCATCTTTTTGGTTTATTTTTAGCAAAAATTTTCACTTAGCTTTGTCCTTTTTTCTTTCAGAATTTTTAATTTAAAAAAAAAAAGGTTCTTTGATTAATTAACGAAATTTACAACAAATAGACTCTCACAATACTTTTAATTACAAATTGGTATTTAGTTTGGGTTTCAACAATAGAGTTTATATATCACAGGGAGACCATCAGGATTTTAGAGATGCTTAGGTGGGTTATGGCAAAAAAAAATTAAGAACTATTTAACTGAAGATTTTTTATATATTTTTTAAAAATATGTTTAAAAAATACATATATATTGTATAAAAATAGATAGATAAATATATAAACTTCACTCTACTAATACAAGAGAACAATAAGAAACAATAACATTGTATACCTATTAATACAAAATAGTATAATAAGCAATAAAGGAGACAAGTACTGTATAAAAAACAATAAAGATTAGAATAACATAAGATAATCTAATCATAAGGATAATAATGTCATATAAAAATCAAATTATAAATCTGAAAAAAATTAATGTGTCATGAAAGTTTTAAAGTTAACTCATATGTTAGAGAAATATAATATAGAAAATTTAAGTAGTATATTAGTGTAACTTCTATCTATTATATGAATGCCAGATTTCTTTATAAGTTTGTTTTTATATATGTAAATAATGAAAAATATTCTTACCTTTCTTTTAGCAATTGATTTAGAAACTTTTCTAGTTTCTATTTTATATTGCCTTATTACCTGAAAATAAACAAAAATTATATCATATTTAGAGTATCTATATTATCAAATAATTTATTCCTTTACAATATAAAAAATTTAAATAGTAAATACTGTTTAAATATTGTATAAAGATATGAGTGTAAATTAAAAACTGCATAAGACAAAGTAAAATCAATTTATCTCAAGTTGCTATTATTGCTGCTGTCTTCATCAATAACAATAATATGAATACATAAAACTTGATTCATTTAAGAAGATATTAGTTACTACAAAGTAAATTTGATAAAAAAAAATGGAAATGTTTCAAAGAAAAAGTTTAAATATACAGAAGTAAAAACAATGGGCTATAAAAAAATAGGATAACAAAAAGCATGGGATCAGTAATGATAAATAAATAATAAAAGAGATGGAAAAATCTGAATTCTGTAGTATGTGCAGAAGCAAAATGTTTTAGATGTGAAATAAACAAGATTTAACTATTAAACATCACATGATCCAAAACTCCTCATAGATGAAAGCCACAAGCTAGAAACTAATCTGAGGATATTGCATGAGTAGGCATTAGATAGAGATTTTATGCACAAACTTTCCTGCATCTATTGATTACTCTGGCTTGCACTGAGTGGCACTACTGAATGGAGTTTTGCCTCTGTGAAATGAAAAAAGATTTATAAAAAAAAGTATGGCTTTGAACTTCTGTATGTATTTAGTGATAAATTTGTTTTATTTATGAAGGTGTATTATTGCAAATTATTTGTTAATTGTAATTCATTTAGGCTTCTTCAAAACTATTGAATTTAGTTGGTAGTTACTATGAAACATTGTTTCACATTGGCAAAAGAATTAGATGAAATGAAAGTAAATATAAAATTCAGGAATGATGGAAAAAATGACAATTTTATGTTAGCTGATAAAACAGACTTATAACTGAAAGTAAACAAGATCTTATATTTTTATATGTTAAATTCATTTTACAAAGTTAGGTCAAAATTAGTAGACAACAAAAAATCATGTGACCATTGCCATCGTTTTAACATAAGTTATTCTACTATCTCAATTTTGCACGTCATTGAAATTAATAAAGTTAAATACATAATTTTAGGAACAGCAGGTGACTTTAAAATAGAAGTAAAGAGATAAATATCTTTGCAGTGTTTACTTCCTTGGATGATTCATCTTCAATAAAGTAAGCAAGCAAAAGTTTCAACAAACTGATTTGAAAAAAAGTTATAAGCATGCAAATAATTTTTAGATCATACACAAGTAATATCAATAACACATGTAACTACAATATTCTTTAAATCATTACTTTGCATATAAATGGCTATTATTTAATAAAATGCAGCAAAAAAATTATATCACATTTGCATTAGCTTACTGTTCACAAATTACCTGTAGCTATGACTCTAATATAATGTTGCCTCTTTTTCTGATTAAACACAATAAGCTCTCAGTTTAAATAAATGATGTTTTACTGAGTCTTACCCTTCTCTCACCAAATTAACTCACTTGTACTTTCAAAATTTTCTACAAAAAATTACTACAGCCTTAATTATCTTCCTTATATTTTCACATTGTTTTTCTAACACTTTCGGATTTGCTTAAAAAAATTCCTATTTTTAGGAATATTAAAAGGTGTCAGCCATCTGCTATATGACACAGATTTTATTTCAAAGAGGCAGATTCTTGGGCAAAATACCTGTTCTTATAAGTTATAATTCTGTGCAAATAGCTTTGATCTGTTCTCAATTGTTTAATGATTTAATTACTAAACAGAGATAGATCAGTCTAAAAAGGAATATTGGTAAAATCAATAATTATTTCCAGTTAAGTAGCAAAATCCAGCACTTTCCTGAAGTCTTGCAAATTTGTTGTTTGCTTAATGTTTTGCCATCTAAGACAGCCATTAATTGCCTAAGTGATGGCTTTTCTGTTGCAGACATTTCACACTAGTTTTTTTTAAGTTTTTCACAACCAGTATTTACATTTACAAAAATCATCCCCAATGGCCTGAAGACTCTTAACTGTTCCTTTTTCTCTTAATATGCAATCAAACTATCAATAATTATACACCCAAGAGTATTTTCATTAGATACTTTTGCAAGAACAAAATGTTACTGATATTCGCCTGATATCTAAACAAACTGTGTAAAATTCTTCTTTCATTATTTCTGTATATATTTGCTATTCCCTTCTTCTTTTCATCTGGTCTCATCATAATAACCATAAAAAAAATGCAACTGATGCATATTGCTGCAGTTCTTCCTCAAGCTACTTATCAACTTTCTTCTGATTTTTCCAATAGCACTTTTCATTATGCTATGATCAATTACCAAAGCAATGTCCAATTCAATGATGATTTCTGATTCAATCCAGGAAATAATCTCTGCTGCTTTTCTAAATCCAGTATGGTGTCTTAAACTGATAAAGGCTTTGTTAGTTATATCCTCAATATTATATTTTGGCCTCTTCATAATTTTCAAGCATAGATCTCTCCATATCTCTTGCTCTTCTATTTTTCATTGTTCTGATTTTTTTTCATGCTTTTCCTTTTTTTACTATATTTCCTTTTATAGTTCTTGTTGTCAAGTTTTAAGAAGCTCAATGATCCAATCTGATGAACTTCCAACTTTAAGAATACTTATTCAATAACAGAAATATTCTTTTGGTTATAATCACAAAGAATGCACATTCCAATGAACAGTCAAAATTACAATCAACTTTCACAAAAGTACAGTTTTTATTTTACATTTGCAGTTATATAAATCTATCAATCTACAAGCTTCAGTATAAATTTGTTGTTCATGTCTAGTTTTGCTTTGTACATAAACTTTTTCAGCCTTTAACCCTCCTTTAATCTTAACACAATAGTAATTGTTATAAACTAGTTTATAACATAATTTCACTGTCTTATACTGACATCTCTCAATTACAACTCATAACTATTGAGATGCTTGACAATTAGTGATATAATTGCAAGTTATTTTCTGTCTGACCTCATATAAATGACTCCATACCTCGCAATCTCATTTTTTATTGGACATTTTCAATATTAAGCATGATTATAACTATGCTATATTGAAAACCTATGAATGAAAAAATTAATATCTAAGCATTAGTCTAAATATAAATAAATAAGTTAATAATGTGATTAATGCATTTTTTTTTTACAAACTTTCAAGAATTTCTACATAAGTAATTATCATATTACAAAAAAAAAAATTCAAATTATTGATTTTTCACATATAATTATATTACTTTATCATGACAATTGACTAGCCTATTAGGGAATTCTTCTGTCAGTGAAAACTTTAAAAAAAAAACCATGGTCAGCAAAAGAATTCCAAAAAAAAAAAAAAATAAATAAATGGATAAACAGATATTCTATACATCTGAAGCTGAACTTTTGTTGAAGCACAAATAAAATTGTATTATTTTATCATACTGTGAAAAACATATAATATTTGGAAAGGTGGATAATAAAAAAAGAAGAGAGTAATTTGAAATGAGGTGTAAGGGTATCATATCCCAATAATTAATGCATCATTAAAAAGTCCAACAAACCCAATATATGATATGACAATTTGAAAAAATGTCATATGATTTCTTCTTAATAATATATTAATAGAATAACAATCTTAATTATTATTTTATATTTAATCATAAATAAGTTAACAATTTAATTTTAATCACATGTTCTGTGTCTTTGATGCTTAAATGTGTCAGAATTTACTTAAATTTTTCATGTAATGTGCATATACAATGAAAGATGATTAAAGATAGTGAAGTTAATTTTTTTAGAGAATGATAAGTCAATTTAATTTTAATGGAAAGCACAGGACCATCTTTCACATTTTCATTATAATTGTTAAATATTTAATAAAAGATTCTCCCCATCTCCATTCATGCCATCATATTTTTAAATAAATCACTTCCATATGTTATAATACTGCATGACATATTACATCATTATCTTCAAAACTTAGAAAGTCTGCATTTGTAACTTAGATATATTAGAAGTTATTAAAAGTAAAAAAAAAAAAATGTAGCTATTCCTTCTATCAGAATAGTCAGTAATAACCTAAAAGTAAAGGGTACTTTTAAAAATTGTGATTTTTTTTTTTTTTTTAAAAAAAAGGGCAGTGTAAATTTTCACCCATATTTGTAGGTATGCAAGCATGTACATAGATATATCTAGTGTGTGGTGAGAAGCTCTCTACATAACCAGATGACTAATCAATATAAGACATCTACCCTAAGTTGATTTTATATCTCAATTACCTGAAAACATTTCCAAGTCACATTTATATTTGAACTTCAGATCATTAGAATGATAGGTAATTAACACCACACAAGAGTCTCTTTCAATACATATATATGCAGAACAGTTATTCAAATGTACAAACCTTGATTCTTTTACCATCATTATTCACTGTATATTCTACTACTGTTTTTATTCCATCTTCAATGCTTTCTTGTGCAGTAGGAACTTCTTCTACAAAAAAAAATATAATTACACTGTATACGTTTAAATGAAAAAATAGCATCATTATTTTGTGAATTAAATAATATATATATACAGTTGTGTGTATACATATATAAATGCAAAAATGTAAATAATAAATATATATACTAAGAATCAAATAAGTTCATAAGTGTACATTTACAAGAGTAATGATAATGATTTTTTGCACTCTTCAAGACATTAGCTTAAATAGCAGGATAAAATTCTGCCAATAAATAGACTCCTATGACTAAAAAATTATTCATGGAAGCTTAGGGTCCAGCCATATATTCACCAAGACTAATCTCATCTAGTCTACAATAAATCTTTGTTTATAAAAAAAATCTCTAAAAATGAATGAATAAAATATTCCAATGGAGATGATTGCACTATTATTACTTTCATTAATTACTATTTACCTCAAAACTAGGATTATAATAATGCTATATTTATAAACATGTGTGTGTATATATATATTAATTCTAATATTCTCACAGATAAACGATAAATTCATAATACAATTTCGGGAATTTCCATGTAGTAAAAATATAATAGCTGACGTTTCAATACAATAACAAGTACTTTTCTCAGAACTTATTCTTTCTCAAATCAAAACAATGTGTGTGGTGAGATTTAAAACAGTTATTTTTTTCTTTTGTTATTTCCTCTTCATACTCAAATTCTGTTGGTTGAGAAGTTTTAAAAAATATTTTATCCTCCAATAGCTTTTTCCAAATATATATATATAGATAAAATAAAGTCTTAAATAGCCCCATTACAAAACAAAGATATCTCCAGTAACTCTCCAAGGAGAAATCATAATGAAAAAATATTACTCATCAAATAAGGCTTTTAAGCAATTAATAAGATCTATATACTATTTACCATCTCAAATGGATGATTAGCTAGGTTGGCAATGGGTTACCTTTATGAAAGTCTAATTTAGATCCGGATTTAAATTTAAAGTTATAGGCATTGCAGTCAGATGTGCTAACAACTAGATTGTGAATCTTTCAATTTATATATATATTAAGTTCAACTTTGATAATTAAAATATTTAAATCACAAAAAAGAAAAAAAAATGTTTTCATTATATACTGCTTGAAAATTACATGATCTTAATAGCAAACTTTCTTGTGCTAATACTATACAAGTTATATTATCAACACCATTGTCAACTTACAATCACAAAATAAAATCAAAGAGTGACTTAGATTATTATTATCAATTAGATACTCATAAAATGGGGTTCACGTAGAAAAATAATATGAAATATTTGTTTCAGAACAATAAGAAATGTGTACACAAACAAACGCATATACTTTCAATATATGTTTTGTTTTTTGTCTTATTAAAATATAGTCATTAAGTGGTCAAAAAATTAGTTTATCTCATTATTTTACTTTATTCATTTTTTTAAAAAAATATTTATCTAAAAAATAATGGCATTATTTTTATTTAAAGATACAAATTTTATTAAATGTAAAAAACAAAACAAAAATAAACAATCAATCAAAACAAAAGTGAAATAAACAACTATTAATAACTATATATTTATTGAACCGGCTTTCATCTCCATTGAGACATTCTCAAGATATTATGGACAAATAAATTGTATTGGATATTTGACCATTATAGTAAGTACAAAACAAAAACAATTTGAATATCCAATGATACTAATCAAAATATATCAATCAGCACTCACTGTCAATCCGTATCCCTAAAACTTGACAACTTCTAATATGCTAGTTAAATTATAAAGCATCTTGATTAGACTTCATTATTTTAGCATAACTCGCAATTTATTTAAATATTTTTTAATTTAATCGTGAATATATATGTATATATTAAAAAAATAATCATAATAAATAAATTAATATAAAAACATTAGAACATTATTTGAGAAATCTTATACTATTACATAAATAAATAACTGAGAGAAAAAATCGACAAATCATTATTATAATAGAGGAAAAAATCATTAAATAACTCATTTCAATAAAAAAAAAAACAACGTTAATTTTTAGTAGAATGACATAAAAATGTTCAATAAAATATTAAACTAATAGTTATAACATCATTACTAAGAAAAAACATATTTATTTTTAATATAGTAAATAAAAGAATAATTTGTAAATGTTAATTTTTTCTGATTTATAAAAATGCCACACGAATATAAAAGCCTATTTTTTGGTTATCGAAAATAAATTTAATATATGATATACTTGGAAATGTCACCATTATTATTTTTTTTTTTTTGATATAAATAAAACTTCCATTCAACCACACCAATAAAATACAAGGAAGACCATAATATAAATAAGAAAAATTTTAAAATGTTATATATATTGAAATAATTAAATTATCTTTAGCAATCATTTTGCAATGTTCAAATATTTACAAAATTCATGTTTCTTTTTCATATATTTATAACCTTAAAAAAATTTATTAACAATTTCTGTTTTACGATTTCAATAAAAAAAAAAAAGCTATTCTAAATAAACATTTTAAATATTTTATTCAATTTTACTTATGTAAACAAAATACTGTGTAAATACAAAAAGGTTATTTTAGGATAGATTTTTCCCTGTAATTTTTTTTTGCATCGAAAGATCCATAGTCCGACGAAGGCCTCTTTAATTTTTGCCACAGGCAGCACAATTAATAATCAATACAAAATATAGGTTACAAATGAATGACAACGTTTTTATTTCAACATTAACACTGGGTCAAATTAAATTAACAAAACCTAGAGTAATGCTTATAATTAATTCATGAATTTATCATCGGTTTGCTATGTATACCGGTAGCACATACGCTATATAGATGTAATGTAATTACAATCTATTATTAATTTTGTAAACAATTTAATGTCTTATTACCATATTTAAAGTGTGAGATCTTTTTTACTTAACATTCTATGTAAGTAAATTACATATAATCCTTAACACGCGTGCGTGGTATAATTTGCTCAAGTTTACGAGTAACTTATCAAAAACCATAAACATATATTAAGTATTTGTATTGGTCGTAAAATTCAAAAATACATTTTATCAAATAATAGAAGTAGAGAGAGAAAAAAATAGTTTCAGAAATATGGAATCATATACGAATGAAAATGTTTAACAACATACCTTCTCCTTCCTCAACTTGATCAGCCCAACTCGATTTAGACCTGAAAAAAAAACCCACATAAATTAAAAAAAAGCAAAACAGTACAATTCGGTAAAAAAATTAACGTAATTTTGATTGATTATTTTAGTTTTATTATTAATAACTGAAATGTAATTATTAAAACTGCATTACTCGTAATCGGAGACAATGGATGGCATATTTGCCACATGAAAATAAAAAAAAGATAGTTCTCGTACTTGTAACGCCAGAAAAGATAAACGTGATTAAAACGTAACTTATTCTCTGAGGTAATTGATTAATTTGGAAACATTGTTAAAATTAATAAACAGATTAAAACAAATTTGAAAATACTTGTTATAAAAATTATTTTACTACAACTAAATAAACCTTACCTATTGATTAGCAATGCATTAAAAAAAAAAAGTTCATTTGTATTTATAATAACGTTTTAAGTTAAAAAAGTACTCTTTATCTAATGACTTCATAAGACGCGATGTTTTTATAACCGGAAAAAAAAAAAAGTAATATATAATTCCTATAACTAACTTAGATTAAAAGTAATGCACAAATGAAGTTTATACTTTAATAAATCCTGCTCTCTATCGGTGAATTACATAATTAATTGCCGAATTTCGCTCAGATAATTTTTTTTCTACTATACAAAAGTGTAATGCATTCTTTTTGTAATGATTGTATTATTTTACATTAAATGTGATAATGTCATTGTATAACTATGCTATCATGTTTTTAGATCTTTAATTGTACGTTCAGAACTTTCCACTGTAATCTTTTTTTATGTATATAATTGAGTAAATAAAGTTTTTAGTGTTGTTGAAAATGAGCAGGTTTGGCAGTTTGGGGAATTAATTGTAATGTTGAACAAAGTAATGCATGAATTATTTTGCAACTAGATTCCACGTGGAAAATAACTATATATTTAGGAAGGATTTGAAAAAGTTTATTACAAAAATGATCTCTATCGTAAAAAGTTGCTGAAATAGCTATAATATCATTAATGGTAACGATGTCCTCAAATATATTATTTTTAAAATAATTTTTTCTTAACGTGCATTGTTCAGAAGGTTAAGTCACAGTTGTTCTTAGTGAACCTTATCTTCTAAAGTAAGAACTCTAATTAGACAAATAGATGTGAAGTTGAACATATTAATTATTCTTGTAATTAATTCTTAAATGTATCAAAACAAAAAAGTGCTAATGATATGCACCTTATGTGTATAAAAACAATCAATTTTTGTATTTATAGAAACATGCAAGTCTAGTGTCAAAGAGCCTACATTGAAGGCAGGTGCTGAAACAAAAAAGGTTCTGTATAGTGCAACTTTTTATGACGTATCAAAAATTCACTTACTCAGAAACAAATTGTTTGAAAATATATTGGACATTACCTGCAGATATCACTGCATTTAGTATTTCATAGTTTTTACACATCCAGACTGCCAGTCTTATTGTGCATATGTGCTTCAGCCAAATCAAGATGCTGTCACATTTATATATTTTCTATTTGCTTTAATTAAGAAAATGTTTTAAATTTTATTAATGACATTTGTTATTGTTAATACTGAATGGAGACTATACATTTTTTGTTTTTAAGTTAATATAAATTGTTATAGAGTTTCATAGAACTTATTTTATCATTAATAGGTTGTTGTCAACCCAATTGAAGGCATATTATTTTAAAGAAATATATCTTAGTTGAGATGTCATGCCTTTTATAAACAAACATACATTCTCATTAAATTTAGGGGTGGATGACTCTTCATTATAATAACAATTATGGCGCAGTGTACTTATTCTTACATCTATTATTTTATGTAACTTTATAATAATTTCAAAATTTAAATTATATCATGTCGTAGTGGAAAACAAATTATATATCTGAGCACAATAAAAATAGCAAAAACAAAGTAAATTAAAATAACAAAAACAATTAATTGGTTCATTAAATAAATTCTTCATAATTGATAAAAATATTAACAATAATGTTAAACAGTCAAGTGGTAATGTAACTGAATTTAATAATGTTTATGGGCTTATTGTTTCAATATATCAGAAAAAAGAAACTGAAGATTACTTGGATTCTGAAGAACATATTTTTAAAACAAAAGAGTGAAAACTTAGAATAACGCATTAGAAATCAATAATGAAAAATAATGACATTTATTTAATAAAATTTATATGACAAATTATGAAAACACTTTTTTTATGTTTGAATTGTCTTTACTTTTTCAATCTGTATTAATTAATTAAATCAATCTTATTAATATTTAGATTTAAAATATAATTTACTGATACCAAAAAATAAATTATTTAATAATAAAAATAGTAAATATTTAAGGAACTATATCATTTATAGATAAGTTTGTAGATATTTTCAAATTTTGAATAGACTAGAATCATATATATATATATATATTTACTATAATAATTAAAAACATATTTTCAAGAGAGATGGCATAATTTTTTTGGGTGGCCATCGTTTTTATGTAATATTTACATTAATACGTTTTAAAGGCATTTATTGCTCTATAAGAATCTATTACATCAGATTTAAAAAAATAGCTTTGATAATGAAGAAGAGTATGACAGATTACAGATTAAGAAATGTGGTTTTACATTACTGTTTTATACAACTTTATTTACATAAAATAGTTTTAAAGTTTGTTAGGGAGGAAAAAAAAGTATATGAATAAAAAGTGTGTGTGTGTGGGGGGGGGGGGACATGTCTAAATCTTGAAGTTTTACCATTGTTGCATTCACCTTCAGAAAAAGGTTTATCTTATTATGGTTTCAGATGTTGGTACATTAAAGATCAAGTGTTTTCAAACATTGTGGGGGATGGTAGTTTTTTATCTCTTTCCTTAAAAGTTTCCAGTTTATTCGAGAAGGTGTATGGGGTCTTCTGGGATTGCAGTCATATATGAATTTGCATTTGGTACATCAGAAATCATACAACACAATGTGCTAGCATGAATGTTTGCAAAAATTCCTTGTTTGAATGTATGAAATAGGGTATTAATATTATATTTGGAGTTATTTTGCTATCACCAGAGCAGATTGGGTATTCATACCTATAGAGGAATGCTCACAGGTGTTAAGATTACTCCATGCTGGACATCCTGGGATAGTAAGGATGAAGGCCCTATCTTGATCATATGTGTGGTGGCTGTGTATTGACCAGGATATTAAGAGAATGGTGAAGCAGTGTCGTAATTGCTAAGGTATGGCAATTTTCCAAGGAATACATTCAGTTCTTGGACAGAATCTTGTAAGCCCTAGGAACTGTTCATATTGACCACACAGGCCTTATAAATGGACACTTGGTTTTGATAGTTGTGGATTCCTACAGTAATTGGACTGAGTATTGTTTAGTTAAATCAGTCAATGCTAATTGTACCATAAAAGCTTTCCAAGAAATCCTTGCCACCCATGGATATCTGGATATTCTGGTATCAGATAATGGGGTGGGCTTCATATCAATAAATTTCAAAAATTACCTGTATGAAAGGAGGCTACAACATCTTGACACCCACTTATCATCCTAACTCAAATGGACTGGCTGAAAGGGCAGTTCAAATCATAAAAAAGGGATTGAAGAAAATAAATTACACAAAAATGGATAAGGCGATGGTTGAGATCATGATTTTCCAACATTTCCTACCTCAATCAAGTAATGGGAAATCACCTGCCATTCTACTATTTAGCAGGACTTGCTATATGTATATGTCAAAAATTATGCCTCAGAAAAAAAAGCTCTTAAGAGGGTCCAAAGGTCTACTCAAACACTCATAAACATTTTCCAAAGTTTAGAAGTGACAATCTGGTATGGGTACGAGACATCATAAAGAAGAAGTGGGTACCCAGAATTGTTATAAATGTGGTGTATATAGTTATTTATAACATAAGATTGGAAAATGATCCTTCTGTATGAGACACATAAACCACATAAGGAGAAAAGCAGCAGATGCACCACTGGATGACACAAAGACTCTTATTGAAACTTCTAGCAAGTGGGAATTTTTAACAAGGAAGGAAAGGGAAACACTACCCCTGATTCCACAAGGAAAGAATACACTTGTTGAACCAGACACATCAAGTATAGTACAAGAAAGAACAGGCTCCACTAGCTCTGCACACAATCAAACAGACCAGAAAAGTGAGAGACCTTCTGTTCTCAGAAACCATGAGAATGCAAGTTACCAATTAGACTAAAAGATTATGTTCTAGAATGAGGGGAAGTGCACTGTATGGTGAGACTGATTAACTTTAGAAATAATGGCTAGTGGAAGTGAGGAAAAGAGAAAAAATGATGTGAGAAAAGTGGCAGGAAATGATTTGGTTTTTGCTCTCTGACGAGTGAACATGTGTTAAGCTGTAGGCTTGAATGCCGACAAGATAAAGGAGTTTACAACTTATGTAATAGTTGTAGGTTAAAGACTGATAAAGCCTGATGAACTGCATAAAAACAAGATAATGAAAGGGACCGTGTGAACTGATAATAATTGTACTTTAATTGTTTTTTGTTTTTGTATCCAAATTTTAATATATTAACATTGTTTGTTTTACTATAACAATTAAAAAATTTAAAACTACAAATCTCTATGAATCCAATTTTCTTAATGTAATTTCAGCTAAGTTGTAATTCCTTGAAATCACTGCAGGAACATGCTGGGAATTTCAGCAATAAATCAATCAAAGTGATGAAAAATGTGACAGAAAAACAATATATGAATCACAAATTTTATGGTTGAAATTAGGATTTGAATTTTTGTGTTCTCACTTTTGTGGTATATTGTTTTGAATCATAGAGAAAGTATTAGTAAAATCTTACATAAATGTCATGCTTTCCATTATGTTAATTGAAATTTTCAAAACAATTATTTCTAACAATCATATTAATGTTTATTACAAATCTTTATTCAAAACAGTAGCAAATCTTGTTCACGAAATTGATGGAAAAATAATACTCATATCAACCACAGCAATTTGTACTAGAAAAAATGCACACAATTTTAATATAAAGAAAAGAACAAAGTATTTGATTTAACTAATAAGTATTTTTATTATACTGTTGCGGATATTGCCCACAAATCTTTGTAAGACACATTTGTGCTCTTCCAAGACCATAATTTTTTTTCAGTTTCTTTGAACATGAGTCGATTAGTATCAAATGATAAAGAAGTAATTTTATAAAATCGTAATGATTTAGATCTCCATGTTACACAGATGGTAATAACTAAGACATTAATGGGGCTGAACTTGATGATAAATTTTATACTTTTAAAAATTTATTCAAAACTAAATTAACACATTAAATGACTTTTTAATATACTAAAATTTTTACAAGCAAGCAAACTTCCGTTTTCAAACGTCAATTTCATTAAAAGTATTATTTCAGTGGCAAGCATTCTTCGTTCTCTTATGTTGAAGATAACAAAAATATTTATCATTTTCAATAGCATAAAAAAGATTAAATTATTTATCTCTTATTGCTATTAAACATGCTGTATGTTCAAATAAAAACTTAAGCGATCTATATTCATAGATTAATTATATTATTAGTTTTGTGTTTGTGAAATACACATTTTTTAAAGTTTATTCTTTTATAATGAGATTGTAATAATTGTTTTCTTATTTTATTTACAGTATTAATTAAACATACTTTTAAAATAAAGATATTATTACTAATAACTTTATATTACTGTTACCAACAATGTTCTAAGTATGCACAATAAACATCACATGTTCACCATTTCTTATGCTTGCTTATAACTGTTATTAAAACAGGCAAAACTCTCTATACACATTGCTAGCCTTGGATCTGAAAGCACTGCACCTAGATCTTAGGATCTAATGCAACTCTCTAGCAGCCACCTTTTATCTCTACTTAATTACAAAACTACGAGTCTTAAATTGAAAACACTATAATATTTTCAATCCAAGCTCATTAGCCTATATAATCATTTAGGCCTGAACTCAGTTCAGTACCTATACATTTTGGTATCTTTGGTTCTTTAATAACCATAGCCACTACTATGCTATTAGGCAGGATTGGTTTTAAGCCAATAAACATCACATGATCACCATTTCTTATGCTTGCTTATAACAGTTATTAAAACAGGCAAAACTCTCTATATATATTGCCACTCAATGCAAGACAGAGTAATCAATGGATGCCAGATGTCTTGTTCATAAAATCCCCATCTAGTGCCTACACACCCAATATCCCTAGACTAGTTTCTGGCGTGTGGACTTTTCCAATGAGGAGCCTTGCATTGAGTGGCAATACGTATAGAGAGTTTTGCATGTTTTAACAATTATAAGCAAGTTTAAGAAATGATGATCATGTGATGTTTATTGGCTTAAAACAAATCCTTCCTAATAGGATAGCAGTGGCTATGGTTATTAAATAACCAAAGACACCAAAATGTATAGGCACTGAACTGAGTTCAGACCTATATGATGACTATATAAGCTAATGAGTTTGGGTTGAAAATATAATTGTGTTTTCAATTTAAGACTTATAGTTTTGTAATAAAGTAGATTTAAAAAGTGGCTGCAGGAGGGTTGCATTAAAACCTAAGATCTAGGTGCAGTGTTCTCAGATCCAAGGCTCCTCACTGATGAAGGCCACAAGCCAGAAACTAGTCTGGGGATATTGGATGAGTATGCACTAGACAGGGATTTTATGCACAAGTCTTCTGGCATCCATTGATTATTGTGGCTTGTACTGAGTGATAATATGTTTTGCCTGTTTTTTCTATGTATACAATAAAAAAATTCTTTTCATATTCAGTGCAATGAGATGTGTAGAAAAGGTAACATTCCTGTCATATTTGAGACATGCATTGTAAAGTACTGGATTCCTCAAATGAATTGTTATTGAAATATTATCATCACAAAATTGCAACATTAAAAAAAAACAGCAGATCATGTATTAGTAGCAAGATTGCTTTTTCATATTTATTTGTAAAGACATTATATTAGTTTTTTATATTTTATATCTGAGTACAGCATCTTTAAAACTAATATAATTTTCTTCTTTCTCTTCCTTTTCTTATGTATTGATTTCTATTTTACATATACCATTTACAACTTTCTTAAACACTTTAACAATACTATTTTTATATCCAAACTTTATTCTTACAGTTTTAACTATCCTGAAGTCATCATCAGAGTTACAATATTTAAATATATGATTATACAGAGAGTAGATAACCTTATTTGTCAGTGGGATGGCAAATCGATTAATTACATGTCTCAAGAATGCCCAAAGGTTGTTTTGCAAATAAACGATATCAAGGTAGAGACATTGTGGGACTCAGGCAGTCAGATATTGGTAATGTTGGAAAAATTATTGAATGTATGCAGAGACAAAAACCCATAGAGATACCAACTCTGTTGGTGAGAAGCATGCAATTAACATTGACAAATAACAAAAAAGCACAATTGGGCTCAAAACAAGTTTGGGTGCTAATTAAAACAGGATAAATTATACACCACATATTATTAAATTCTAAAGGTTTGGTGCATAAAGCCATGTTAGGATCTGACTTTATGTACAAAACTGGATGCGTGATCAATTATAAAGATGAAAGGATTATCTGCAAAGGGTAAGAAATAGAGTTTGGATTGCAGCAAAATATTTGTAACATGGAGCTTGAAATGGAAAGATCTTTAATAGAGGCATGGATTGATGAACTAATAAATGAAATGGAGAATAGAAAGGGGCCTAAAAGAAGTTCTAATTGGATATAAATCAATTTTTCCTGATAAACCTGGAATTATTAAAAGATATGAGCATAGGATCAAAGTTGTTGGCAGTACAGCTTACCAGGCAAGAACATACCCATGGACACACTAATATAGGGCTGAAATATAGAGAATTAAATAAAATGGAGGAGTGGGATATTATTACTAAGGGTTCATCATCATATAATAATCCATTGGTGGTTATAAAAAAAAAAGATGGATCCATAAGGCTGCGCATGGATGCCAGGCAATAGAACAAGATCACATGGCCTGATCAAAATGTTTCACCACCAATTAATGAGTTAGTAAATAAATTCTGTAAAAAAAATTTTCCATGTTGGATCTGATTGCCAGTTATTGGCAGATCAAATTACACCCTTCTGACTGGAAGAACACAACATTTTAGTATAATGGTATATCATACCAATTCAACAAAATGCCTTTCAGTCTAAACAATGGTGGGGCAGGCCTGTTAAAATGTATTGACCAGGTACTGTCTCCCGTTACCTACATGGATGATGTGAGTATTGCATCTAGTAACACTCACAAACATGTACAACACCTCAAGATGATTTTGCAAGAGAGCAAAATAAAGGGTATCCAAATCAATCTACAAAAAAGCTGTCTAGCAGCAGAAAAAGAGAATTTCTTAGGGCACTTGATTAATGTGAATGGAATAAGGCATTACCCTGACAAAATTCAGGCAATCGGAGATTTCCCAGCCTCTCACACACCAAGACAAGTTAGGTAGGTCGTTTTGGGGACTATGCAACTATAATAAACTTTGCAAAAACTTTGCTTCTGACATGGAGCCACTGCGGCAACAATCACATAAGGGGACATCATGGAAATGGATGGAAGATCATGAAAACAACTTCAGGGTTATTAAAGAAAAGTTTCTTAACCAAGTGATGTTGGTTTACTCTGACCTAAAAAACTGTATATTGTCCAGGTAGACAGTAGTGGGTATGGGTTAGGTGCAGCTTTTATGTAAGCTCAGGAGGATGACACCTGGGTGTAATTTATTTTGTCAGCAGATCATTGAGAAGTACAGAGATTAATTACTGTGTCATGGAGAAAGAAGCCTTGGCTGTAGTGTGGGCATTTCAGAAGTTCCGCCAATTCTTGATAGGGTTGGAAGTGATTATTGGGATGGATCATAAGAGCCTGGAATTCCTAAATCACAGTTATTTAACAAATAGTAGGCTAATATGGTGGAGCCTTTTTCTCCAAGAGTTCAATTATTCCTTTTTTTCCAAGAGTTCAATTATTCCATTCAGTATTGTAGAGGCAACAAAAATGTGGTGGTTGACACATTGAGCTGGAATATTGGTCTTGGGGCTCAAAATCATCTGCAGATGAATGATATCTATTTGGAGAATGTAGAATTAGAGGAGGATAGTGTAGTAGAAAAAGGTTTGAGACACCTGGGAAAAGTGCATTGGCAAAGCCCCACCTACAAAAAAATTATTGACCAACTAGAAGTCAAAAATAAAATAGGAGAAATATTGGAAATTAACACCAGAAATAGATACTGACTGAAAGAAGGGATCCTATGATACATCACTGACCTAAGAAAGGGATCAGTGGAAGATGATTATACCAGAGATTTACAAAAAGGACTTATTATGTACACCCACCATTTGTATGGACATTCTGGAGTTAATAAAGTGGAAGTCTTATTGAGGATATGGTTCCACTGGCCAAATATGAAAGTACAGGTTGTCAGCATAGTAAGTACATGTGAAACCTGTCAGAAAACAAAACTAGCAAATGAGTCATATCAGGGACCATTGAGTTTTATCATTCTGAACAAACCAAATTACCTGATAGCTGTTGATTTTTATGAGCTGTTAACATCTTTCAAAAAAATGAAATATGTACTAGTGGTATATTACATTTTTTTAAAATGGGTTTCAGCATATCCAGTATCTCAGGCAAATACTAGGAAAGCCATACGAGTCCTTAATACACAATACTTTGAGAAAATAGATAGACCTAGGGCTATTTTGTCAGACCATAGTATGCCTTTCACATCACACAAATGGAAAGGGTGGATAGAGATGTATTGTCATTCATATGGTATCCACAATCCAACCCATGCAAGCAGATGATGAGAGAGTTAGGGCACCTCTTCAGGTTATATATTGCTTGCAACAATAAAGGATGGCTGAAATAGCTTCCTTGAGTGTTAAATTTTGGTCTCAATGAATTCACAGGATTTTCACCTATAAGACTTCAATTTGGAAAGCAGTACCTCAATTATATAAATCCACATATCCACTATCCCAGAAAATATTGATAAGAGATCAAAAAGAGGGAAGGGAAAAATTGGAACACAGCACCAAGCTCTGGACACTGAAAAGGAGTCAGGACTGACAATTTTAAAAAAGGGAGATATGGGATAGGTCAAAGTGAACTCCATGAGTTAAACTGGGAAACATATTTTCAAAAAGTTCCAAAACTTGTACGATGGGCTTTACTAGATCACCCAAAAGAGTGGCCCGAATGCCTTCACTCAAGGAGAAAGGAGTACCTATAATGCTAGATCCCTGAAATCGTATAAGACCAGGACATGGTATAGAAGGTCTCTATAAAGATTGTTGTATAGAGAATAAAATAAGTTCAACCCCTATTTTATTCTCTTCCCCTGGCCTCAGTGGTATTGTACCATTTATTTATATATGGTACAAATATAGCATTTTGTAATATTTAAAAAAAAACTTCAAAGAGAGTAAAATGCAAAGACCATTTAAAAGATGATATTTAATTTTTTTTTTTTAAAAAATACAATTAAAGTTAATCCTTGCTTCTTATTTATCTATGTAATTTAATCAAAATAATGTTGATTTTGGAAAGTGCATACAGGCTAATTAATTCAAATAGTGAAAAGAAACTTCAAATGTAAAATATTATGATCAGAAATACCTTTCTAATGCTAATTAAAGATGATGGAAATAATCCATCAAAAATAAACTTTATAGTTGAAAAAAAAATAATGTGGAAGAGTATAGAATAATAAAACAAAAGATAAAGAAAATATGTGCAGGACTTCTCAAATATGATCTGGAGTATAAAAGAAATGGACAAGTTGGGAAAGAGTCTTTTTTCACCCGTGTTTTGGGCATTTTCACATGTGCAGCATTTATTTTTGAATTAAGAATAAAATGTTGCCACTTAGATATAAACTGAACCTATTCTCCATGTGTGAGTAGAACCAGATCATTCACCGACATCTCTCAGAAAAACACCTAACCATTGTCTAACTTTGTTTCAATACGGATCGGAGACATGGAAGAAAATGAAACCATAAAAAACAGTACTGTGAACTATCCATCAAAAGGAATCAGACTACTAAGAAGATCAAACACTATGTGAAGCTTACCAGTAAGTTAATAGACATAACTTCTATCTATATAAAAGATTTGCAAACTGAATTTTAAATAATAAACTGTTACTGTGAACAAAAAGAAAAGAGACATTAGTTTTTTAATATTTCAAAGTAAAATATTTGAATTCAAATGGTTAATATAATTATCTGAGTATGTGTGTGTTTCTTTCCAATATTATAATTTTTTTATTATAGGTGTTTATGTTTAAATGCTTAATGTGTTGTAATAAATCTTTACTATTAATATAAAACTTTCATTATATGTGCCTAATTTTTAATTAGTTACATTGTTAATTTTGAGTATTAGATTTTATTATTTAGTTTTGCAGTAGTGTATAAATTAGCTTGCCAATATTCTTATTTAAAATTAAGTCCAGGAAAAATATCTTAAAATAAATTGACGTGAAATCTTAATCCCAATCTTGTAATATTACTTTATAAGTTATGATGTGCTTGACACAGAATCAGTGAGTCTAACGACCTTGGCACCCTCTTTTATAAGTAAAAAACTGATTCTGCTAGCAATTGAAATTGTAATAATTCTCAGGTGGAGTTAATCAGGAAATATAGCTATGTTTTTAGAAATGTGAGTGAAATATTTTTCTCCTTCATAGCTTGATTAACTCACACATTCTAGTGCATAATTGAAGGCCTATCAAAATGTGAAAAACACTACAATATATTATTGTCTTTTTACTTATATATGAAGTATATTAAGAAGAAGTTTCTAAAGAAATATATTAAAGAAAGTTATAAAATGAAAAGTAAAG
Organism: Epiperipatus broadwayi; assembly: GCA_028023455.1. Classification (NCBI taxonomy): domain Eukaryota; kingdom Metazoa; phylum Onychophora; class Udeonychophora; order Euonychophora; family Peripatidae; genus Epiperipatus; species Epiperipatus broadwayi. The sequence goes on along the minus strand of JAQFVV010013431.1, from coordinate 38,209 downwards.
TATATAAAGATATTAATAATATGGAAGAGTTTTTGAATAACAACTTTTAAAAAAGAGATTTTTAGAAAATTATGTAATGAAAAGCTGGACATTGTAAATAGAAATACAATAATAAGACATAAGAAGAAAATGAATAGGTTGGAGAATGGAAAAGAAATTAAAGATTATAAAAAGGGCTTAATAAATATGAAAAGATGATTTATAATTTAACGAATATTGAGCTAACCAAAGAAAAAAAAAATATAGTAAATAAAGGTGTAAAATATGTATATGGAGTACGCAAAAATAAGGATATAATAGAAGTGCAAGCTTTAGTAAAAAAAGTAGCACAAAAGTATTTAGAGAGTAATCATGGTATTTATTATTGTGAAAATAAGGATAATAATAATGTAATTAATAAATTATGGATGCAAAGTTTTAAAGAAGAAGTAAATAATATGGTGTATAAAATAAAAAAATAAGTATTGAAAATAAAAAGAAAAAGAAAAATAAGTGGATAAATAATTTAAATAATGTAATTAAAATAAAAGAGGTTAAGAAATAAGGAATAAATATGAGAAAGAAATAGTGTTTATAAAATCAGATAAAGGTAATAAGTTAGTATTAATGATTAAAGAAGAATATATTGGTAAAATTAATAAATTGTTGTCAGAGGAATATTTTGTTAAAATAAAAAAAGATGATACTAAATTTAAAAATGGGAATATTTATGAGTTAGTGATCATATAATAATGGATTAATAGATAGAAAAATATTTGCATTTTTGGGAAATAAAGATTGTGGTATGACAAGAATATATGGAACACCAAAAATATTTAAAGAAGGTGCCTTTATGACCAATTATAAATGATAAAAATTCATATTTTGATAGAATATCTAAATGGATATCAAATAATATTTTTAAGAAATATATTAATGATAAAAGTAGTTCTTATATTAAAAATAATAAAGAGTTAATAAAAGAAATTAAAGATAAAATAAATGGATATAATAATTATAATTTAACTTGTTAAAAATAGAGGTTGTGTCAATATACACTATATAAATGTGGCAAAGGCAATAGGATTAGCAATGAAAAGATATAGAAATGATGAATATAGAGAAATTAAAATAGCAATAGAAAAATAATGAGAATTAGTTGTAAGGAGATTACATTTAGTTTAATGGAGAATATTATAAACAGAAGAAAGGATTACTAATAGGAGGGGCATTAAGTGGGATACTTAGTACTATATATATATATATATGTAGGAGTATATATATATATATACTCATACATACATATAATCAATATGTATACATTATATTTGTATTCTTATTATATTTATCAAAATAAATATATAATTTAGTAAGTTAGTATTTTTCATTCTTTAAAATGAAAAAAAACTTGTTGAGGAAAGACAGTTGACAAAGTAATGACCTCTGGGTTCACATACAGTTTATCATATTAAAGGAAATGAAGTTAACTTAGTGTTTTAATATCGAATTGTATTGTAACAATGTAGAATGTGATATGCTTCAGCAAGCTCATGGAGCAAGATATAAAAATAATTCTATTTTTTTAGAAGATTAAGGATTTGATTCTTGCAGCTATATTCTCATAAAACTTATACTGTGTTCAATTTAAAAAAACAGGGTATAATATAAAATCTATATTTTGAATGACTTAATACTTATTAGAAGAAATTTCTAATATTTTTTTCTAAAGAAAGTAATTTCTAAATTACTTGGTTAGAATATATTTTCATGTTCGATAAAAAATTGTTCTAATCAGAGTTCTAATTGTAAACTTCATTTTAAAAAGAACATGTTTATAAAACTTAAACTAAATTTAATATACTTTACATTATAAGGAAAATGCAAAGTGGGTAGAACACAAATTTATCGTGGGATATATAAAATATACTTGTCTAGTCAAATATATATGTGTGAATAACATCTTTTGCTGAATGCCTATAAAGTTATATAAAAGTTATATCTTCAAAATGGAATTATAATTGTTAATAAAGGAACTGTGTATTAAGGAAGATGAAATTTACATACAAAGAGGAAACTAAACATCAACTTAGGATATCCTATTTTTTTAATGAATAACAATGAAGGAATTAAAAATTGCATCTTCGAAGAATTTTTATTTGTGAATTCCAGGAACATCCGAGACTATTGTATTAACTTTTATAAATACCATTTAAGTTTTTTGAAAATTATAATTGGGAAAGATTAATTTCATTTCATTTATTATTGTATTCATTTCATTAAAGAAATGAATAATAAGAGAGAATCAATAACTTAAAATATTTTTATTTATGATTAATAAAGATTTAAATATAGGTTAAGAAATATTAATATGGGAAAGGGATAAAGTGAACTTGGAGGTAAGAAATTAAATTATTTTTAAATTCACAAACTATTATTTTCTATGACATGTCACTACATTGTTAATACTAATACAAATAGTCTAATAACCATAATGTATGATGTGGATAAATGACTAACATTGATATGAAATATATATTTTTATATTAATAAACATAAATTACGTACAATCATTTTAACGAATGAAAATATTATATATAAATGATTGGATTATTATTTGTATAAACTAATTATTATAGAATAGTGTTAATATAAAAGTCTTAATATTTAGATACTTATATTTTATATACGTTGTAAAATCATGTGGTGTTATAAGTTAGAAAATATATCTACTGTAAGTAAATAGAATATTTATATTTTTAATATAAGGAAGTAGATATATAAATAATTTTTTATATATTCTAAAGTTTAAGTTATTTATTTGTTAAATAAATAATTATTATGTTTTTTTATATTAAACTAAATGAAGTCTTCAATTTGTTTTATTTAATTATTTCATTTTATCAGATAAGAACAAATATTTAATATAATAATTTTTATTGATTATTATATTAACTTCATGAAACCCATTTTAAAGAGTTAGTGAGATTTACTATTATCATTACTCTAGTATATTGATAGCAACTCCTGAAGAGAGTAAATTGTTAAACTTCCCTGAGTTTAAAATCCAAGCATAACAGTTAAGTCAATTAAGGTGAAAATTGATTTGATGTGGTTTAGATATAATTATTTATTAATAATAAATTATTTATTGGAAACAATATATCAAAATTAAATCACATCATTCATGGCTTCCTATATGAAGACCTAAAATCTGACTTTAGTGAGATGCGACTGCCTTAACTTATTTTGTTGAGAGAATGCATACTGTTACAATATATATATATATATTGTGCCCTTTTCTATAGGTCAATGATGGTTATAAGTGGTCAATTACTAAAAAAATTTAAAATTAATATTATATAGTATTTAAAATTATAAACTAGGGTTAAGCAATAAAAGGTTAATATAATATATTTAATAATAAGTATTGTAATGGTGAGAATTGTATCTAGTTCTATATTTTTCTAAATTATTTTTCAAAATTTTATATAATCATTTTAAATAATATAAGTAGCAAATTTATTAAGACAGATAAAACTAGACTAAACACCGGAAATGTCTACGTGACTGTCTGGAATATTTTATGTATAAGCACCGGTTTAAAGTAATACAAATAATTAAAATATTTAAATAGTATATTATAGAACTGGATGGAATTGTCACACATCATAATAAAAAATAAGTATTATACATCTTTATTAATTATTATTTCAAAATTATTTTAAAAGTAATTAAATTGTAATAGATAATAATTAATTTAAAAATAATATTAGGTTAATATTTAAGTCTATTACGTCACGATTTTAAGACTTTAGAAATTGTTTATAAACCAAAGTAGGGAGTGACCAATAAAAAGATAGATCTTGGCAGACAACAAAAATCGCGCCAATTAATTGTATAAACGAGGAAAACAAAAATGTGTTGACTCCAGAGCAGAGGTAAAATTTTAAGCTCTTTAAAATTTCTTTCTTCAATTTATTAGTCAATTTTATTATAACTTTAATAATATCTTTGAAAGAAACTAACTGACAATTTAAAATCTTCCGAAGAGAATCTAAGAATAAAATTTAAAAAAAGTTCTCATAATAATGTTTCACTAACTCCACAGTTACCTGCCAGTGGATTCTATCAAAATATAATCTGAATTTTCAATAGAAAATGGATAGATTCTGAAAAACAAGTTGTAAATTTTATAATATTCCAAAAATGTTAATGTTATTCGTTGATATAGTTTGTATAGCGTATTACTATGAAAACTGCTTTCGTGCGTATAAAATTAATGAAAGGACATTGTGCGCAAAGTTAATGAATATAATGGAAAATAAAAATAAATATTATTCGTATAAAAATAAATGGACAAAAAGAATTTTTTTTTGAATTGCTTTCTTTAAGATGACTTGAGCAAATACTCCAGAAATAGTTAAAGATCGAAAATGTTGTATATAAATTAATAATGAATGAAAGTGAAATTTACCAGGGAAAACACTTGCCTAAAGAAGAAAAAAATATTTTACAGAGAAATAAATATAAAATATTGGATCCATGGAAAACACAAGTGGTACCGTAATTATTAGATAATTGTAGTTCAACTAGAAATAAAGATGCATCAACGCGCCGAGGTAATATTCGCCCGAACATTAAAAGCTTCGTGGGATAACTAAATAAAGGTTTTCTAATAATTTTGAATTAAACACTAAAATTAAAGATCGTCTAAACAGTTTACTAAATGAACTAATTTATTTAAAACTTTAATAAGCAGAAAGGAGAACATTCGGATAAAAGAAGAAATAATAAATATTAGGGGACTAACCAAGATTTGCCGCCAGAAAAATATGTGATTATGGTTTAAATTATTTTCTTTATTAATCTAAGTTAAACATTAAGTTTTAGATAGCAATAGGGAAACAAATACATTAATTCGCAATATAACATTATATAAAATAATATGTTTTGATTTTGAATGTTCAAATAAAATTGTATGTGTGTGGAAATTTTGTATGTTTGCGATGCTCGAGGAGAAAGAAACCTACTACGAACTCTAATAGGAAGGTAAAGATTATTTTGGTACATTTTATAGTTATTAATGATATAATGTATGTTTTATTTATTTAGATCAGCTGTGAATCGAATGAATGTAATGCAAAAGTTTTATTGTGATTATTAGTGTAAAACGCATTTTGAAAAACAACACTCTGAACACTTTGAGATGTAATTAGATTTTTTAAAAATATGCATACGATAATCATTTTATGTGTTATTAATATAGTTGGTTATGTCGTATTTTCTGTTAATTTTTCCGATTAGGATATTTAAGTGTTAGTTTAATAAAACGTAGATGTCGAACCTACAGTGTAATAAAGCAAGACAAATTGTTCTTATGGAATAGGGAAATGTTTTATATTAGTGAATTTTGTTTATTGTTTTAAAAGGTAGTTAGTTTTATCGATGTTGGATACAGTAAAAATCTTGAGAGATAGTTTGGGTAGTGACTTGGTAGTACGTGGAGATTCGGAAACCAAGAGGATGTATTTAAAACTAGGATGCTGCAGGGAATGAAATAATAAGTAGTTTTAGATGGTAATCAGCGTAGTTAACAAAGCCCTACGACTGTTACACATGTTGTCATGGACAGTGGTATTTTTATATTTCTTGTGAATCTTATTAGATGTTTGGTAAAGCTGAATAAATAGCTGCCACATCATGCTTATCGCCAGGGTTATCAGACAATGAATGTCGGACCTATTCACACTGTTCCATACATTTTGAAGTATATAGTTTGATAAGTTATCTATCTATCTTCCCGATATCCTATACATCTTTCGCTATCTTTATCCGTATTTCTTGCAACTACATCGTTATTTGATAAGTCTATTGAAAAAGAAACAATAGATATTTTCGAATGTATGTCATGCTGTTATTTGAAATAAGAATAGTTAAGTATTAACAAAGAGTAGATTATGATTATTGAAAGAGAGATGCAGATATCCTAAGAAAGGAAGGAGTCAGAGAATTATTTTAATTTTTCAAGAAATGAACTATAATTTTATAAAAATATACCCAAATAGAAATATACAAAAATATTAAATATAATTTCACTTTTTCTTATTGTTGATTATATTTCAAAATATAAGTATTGCATATTTAAAGAATATAATAACATTCGATAATTATAGTATATGTGAAACTGAAACAGGTGATAATTAAACCCGTGTTATAGCATTATACATGAGTATGGCTTATGGAATAAATGTATTAGAGTTTACAAGCATTAGAGAACAAACGTTATAGGTAGTAATAATATTTGAACAATATGCAGAGTGACTTATATAGAGTTACAAGAAAATGTAATTTTTTTTTTTAAGAGGAAAAACCATATTGATTGTAAATTTATAATGTTTATAAATGATGTTTATCCACATATATAATTTATAATACTGTAACTTTAATATTAAAAGGTAAAGAATAGTATTACCCATAAAATAGTTAAAATAAGTAATATAATAAACCTAATGAGAAATAAATAAATAACTTATAAAAGGTATAATAATTTAAATTAACTATAAAAGAAATCTAAAAATGTATAATTCAACTATTGTAGCGTAAAGAAGAATGAGGATATCCCTTGTAAATAAATGTAAATAGATTTGTTTGTTTTTATCTTAATTTTGATTGTTGTTAATAAAATTCTAAAATTTGTTTATTAAAACTTGTGTCTGAGTTTTGTTTTCTCTACATCATTGCATGAATTCACAGGGTATGTTTACCGTCATTAAACTAAGTATATAATTGTTTGCACAAAATATAAATAGAGAAGTATATTTAATCTTAAATATTTATTGATGTTTTTTTGTTGTAATTGAATAATTATAAAATTGCATTGCGTTATTGGTCATAAATCCATTGTCATAATAATTTGCTAAATTGTATGCTATTAGTTGCCACTTGCTTCATTTATCAGATTATCTAAACACTGCCACTTACTAATTTATTTTATTACTTAAAGATAAAAAAGAGGATATTAGATTATTAACTAATTTATTACGGTTATAAATTTGCAATAAAAGAAAAGTTATACTAGTTAGATTAAACAATGAAGATTGTGATTATTATTATTATTGTTTTATTATTAATCTAATTTCAGAGTAGTAAATTATGACACAAAATCCCTTATCATATTTTGCTACCTTATTTTAATTTAACCTTGAATAAATTTAAGAATCTGAGATTATTTCATTTGAGCTAGATAATTACTATTATTGTTATTATCGATAAAAGATTGATACTTTAATTGTTAAATGAGTCTTAGTGATTAGAAGTTGCAGAAGTCATAAGAACACTATGTTGTTATTATATGTAATAGTAGTAAAAGGGGGATAGTGTTCTTATGCCATTGAGGTGGTATCCGATGGGATATTATCTCAATGTAATCTACTTTGTCACCCTTATTTCCACTTCTAGTCTCATGAATTATAGAATAGTTATTTGAGTTAGTCTAAAACAGAACCTAAGTTAACTTTAAGAAACCTGAGCTAGTAAAGCATTTAATTGAATATCTCATTAATTATTAGAGCTAGAACCCGGTGAGGCGATTTTCACTATGTTATATTATTTATTTTGGGGGAAGTGGAGTACACATATACACGTAATTACACGTAGGGTGAAAGGGTAGATTGTGGCGTAACGTGGTGGGCTCGAGGTGTACGTAGTTACACAGAGTGAGAGGCCAGAATATATATATATATGGAGAATATGGAAGATTAAATGATTAATAATAGTAATGGCCCAATTTTTATGAAAAGGTATGTTGATGATTACATATTTATTTTTAATAAGAGCCAAAGACAAATAGATATATATGTATCTTGAAGAGATTAATGAGTAAGATAAAAATAAAAAATTTACAATAGAAAAAGAAAATGATAAGTTATTATGCATTATAAGATAAATAATATAGGTTTCTGACAGAGGGAAATATGTAAGTACTCTTAATTTTGCCATCTGCCTCAAGAGAAATTGTGATAAGCTTTCTCCAGTGTTTGTCTTGTATCTTTCATGAGTTACCTCTTGATACTCTTTTTTTTCTAAAACCTTTGTACTATTGCATCTTCATACTTATTGTGAGTTTCAGAATGGTGATACCTCAAGTTGCACCAATCCTTGGCTGTACAAATAGTTTGTTGCTATGATAATTTTTTTCATCATCTGTTATTAAAATATAAAATGCAAATAGTTAAAAAAGTCCATTCAAATAGTCCAAAAAAATTTTGCATGACATCCCTTTAAAGATATTCACTCTTACAAACTTGGATAAGGAACTATTGTTTGTGTTATATGGTATACTTTTTATAATTTTATTATCTATTCTCTCACTGAAATCTGTAGGCTGGTTATCTACATAAGGTTGACTTTCTTCTTTACATACATTCTGAGTAATAATGTTTTTAGAGCCATTCTCCAATTCGTCATTCATTTAAAGATAAGGCATTCATGTGATTTTCTAATTTTTCTCTTTTTCCTATGACAACTCCCACTATGTCAGTCATGAATTCAATTTGTGTCCATATTGCCTTGTATCACTTGATTAAATTTTTTTAACATATCTTCCATTTCTAACTTGTGCTGACCTACTTGTTGCACTATTCATTTTTCATTAATGCATTATCTTCTCACTGCTTACTGTGATTCTTTTCAATATTATGAAATACATGATGTAATTCTTTTCCTACCACTTCAGGTACTTCTTTCATTTAATCTCATTGTTTATTTCTGATTTCTTGAAATTTAGACTTTTTTCTCAAACTCCTGAAATTTCTTTCCATTACCTCTTACATTTTTCTGAGCCTTTTTGTTTATATCCATCCTGCATATCTTTTATTTATTTTTTTACATATGCATGGATTCCTTCTGTACTTCTCATTATATGATCAATCTAACCATTAATCATTAATATCACTTGTTTCATTTCTTTTATTAATTAACTGAAACTACAAATATTCTTTATCATCTGATCAATTTACTCAAATTGCAAATTCGTATATTCTTGACAATTTTTTATCTACTTTTTTCACTTTCCATCTTCTCTTTGAGATGTTTTATATGCTTTTTCATAATTAATTTCCTCTGTTTTTGTCAATTTTCCACCTCAATTCTTTCTTTTTCAATAATCTGCAGATCATCTGGACCATGACTAATTATGACAATGCTGCAATGTTATTCTCAAGAGTTGTTATCTCTTTATTAGTTTGATTTTGCACCATTTACTTTATATATGTCATTATCTAAGTCAATACTTTTCATATCAAAACTCCCTATATTGTCATTTTTCTTTACACTATCTTCTTCACAGCTTGTTTAAACTTTCTTTTGCAATCACATCCTGATCTTATTCATTCATATAATTTGCATTATCTTGACCTGCAAATTTTTTCAATATGTAATAAACCCATTATTTTCTAACTATTTCTAACAGGATTTGCCACTGACTACACTACATTTTCTCTTGGATTATTTTGAATCATGATAAGTGCTTCAACCTCATTTTCTGTCCACAACTTCAGCTTTGTTTACATTTTTTTTGTTTTTATAAATAAAGAGAAAAAATGTCTGGTCAACCATGTGATTTATCTAACTCAGACATATGATGATTATAATAAATGCATTCATGAACCAAAGTTTACAAAAAAGGTGCTATTCCTATGTAATGGTCAGACTATATATTTACATTTATGTAAATGATAAGGGAGGTATTTGACATTAAACATCAGGAAATAGACTGGCACATAAATGTTTTATACATATATATTTAAAAAAACTTTGAAAATATTATCTTCAATATGATGACAACTACACTGCCACTATTTGCAATATCATGCTGGATTCTGTGGAACATAAATTACTCCCAATACAATGAACATGAAATATATATGGAGAGCAGATAATATTATGTACAAAATGTTAGCACTCTATTTATAGTTTATTAGAAAACATTATAATTGTCAGACAAATATATATGTTTAATAAAATGATTTCTTCAATATCTTTCTCTTTTTTAGTTCTCATGCATGATAAAAATAATAATTGTTTATAAAGTATCCAAGGTTTATGTTGATTAGTTTTAAAATGTTAATCTTTACATTAAATATTATAGCATAACTTTTTTTATGATCAAGCACATTTGCCATGCAATAAATCTCTGGCCTCTAATAAATCCCAGATAAAACTTTAAGTATGATTGACTCACAAATATAATACATTATTATAACACTAGCTTAATAGCATAATCACATACATATATCTAATACTGAATAATTTTAACCAATATATCTTTCTTACAATGATAACTATAGGAAGTGGTCACTTTAAATCTGAAATCCTTTGAATCTGACCTTAAATTTATATACCAAAGCATAAATAAATCCACCATATAAATATAGTGTACAATAAACTTTTTAACAGAGATCTAGTAACTACATATATATACAAAAAGTAATGCTAATTTATATACAAATGGACTCAATCTAATTTCAAAATAAACCTTCTAATTTAAAATACTAATTATATTATGCTCATTATTTAATCTTGGATGCATTACTTTACATAGTTTACAATTGTTGGCACTTCACATTTAAAATGAAAATTACATCTTTGATTATTTATCTGACAATTTCACATTAAATAACACATTTTTTTATCTTATCAAATCCTAACATGTATATAGCAAAGACAAAACAAAATGAATTTCTTTTTTTTTTTCAAATCTCTTTTTTTAACTTCAATTGCTTTAAAATCCAACTAACTTTTTTTTTAAAAAAAAACTTTTGATTATTGTTTTAAACTATAGGTATTATAAACTATAGTTTGTTACTATTAAATATAACTTAAAATAAAACTTAAAATGGTTAGTAGATTAGGATAACAGTGTAAATGGGTTTTTATTACTTACCAAGCAAAAGTTCTACAGCCAGTTTTGATTTCTTTTGTGAAGGCAAATAATAACTGTTTCCATTTGTAAGTTGCTACAATGTTCTTTAACAATTTCCTGTCCTTAAAATTTGCAGTTCCATGCATTGTTTCCTCATTTTAATTAGAGATTCATTAAAAAAATAGCATGGTCAGGTCCAAAGATCCAGGGTAGATTTCAGAAGTCAGCAGTTTTCTCTTTTTTATTCAGTCATCATAATTATGTTCATTGTGATTTGTTTAAAACAAGAATCCAGCTTGATTATTTTCAAGCAAAACTGCCTATGTAAGTTTTTGTCATCTTGTTTTTAAACCCTTGGATCTTATTTTTAATTCTGTTCATCTCGTTTTTCACAGGCTTTGATAATCCTGCTTTTAAAACTTTTAATATCTTATTTTTCACAGCTAATTTTATTTTAATTACAATAGCTCAAAAACACTTTCATTATTTACTTGACTGAACTTTCAATTCACTGAAATTATTAAATTGCCTAAGATTTTTCTTGTTTTTGAGTCTTTTATCAAAATCAGTTTAATCTTATTAAATTTAATTATTTAAAATCTATTTCTTAATTGAGTTGTTTTGACATAATTTATATAATTTACTAGTTTTTCTTAAATTTGAACACTGTTTTACAAATCTATTACATTATTTAATATTTTACAATATGAGATATATAATGAGATATTATTTTATATAGTGCTATGTTTTTATACTGTAATAGTGATATTAGCAATTAAGCCAATGCTCATGCGCTTTAAAGATAAATTATAAATGAATACTCACACTTTTCCTGACACAAGATATAGTATTTTAGAAAGGATGGAATGAATCCACCCATCCTTTCAACCCAAACATTTATGTATGGGAAAATCTTAAGCATATGAAAATGAGAGTATGAAGATGTTAAGCCATCATTTTAAATTACATTTGTTATGTTTGAACGAATGACGCTGGCAAAATCTTTACAATTTATAACATGTCATTCTTTAGTTGAAATTAAACATATATAATGAGATATTATTTTATATAGCGCTATGTTTTTATACTGTAATAGTGATATTAGCAATTAAGCCAATGCACATGCACTTTAAAGATAAATTATAAATGAATACTCTCACTTTTCCTGACACAAGCTATAGTATTTTAGAAAGGATGGAATGAATCCACCCATCCTTTCAACCCAAACATATATATATGGCAAATTTTAAAATTTGCATGTACATATAAAATCCTTACAATTCTGAACCAACTCACACACATATGGAAGGCAGTATGGTTGACAGTATAATGAATAAAACATTGTTTATTTCAATTTATATATATATTATAGCAATATGACTACTCCTATATTTGCACATTAGCATATAAAAATGTTTATGTTACATTATTTTATTTTACACAGTCATTTATCTATTGTTTATTCATTTTCATTCTTTCACTTTTAAACCAATTAATTCATATTTTTATCTCATAATGTTTATTTTAAAACATTCTTAATTTTGAATAAATATCAAAGAAATTAAAAACTTGATTATAATTTAAAATATAATCAATAATATAATTTACAATTAGTTGTATGCTTGGAATTAAATAAGATTAGTAAATACAATAATAAATCTTTAAGAGCTCATTCTATTAATTTTTATCTAAGAGTAAATAATTTATATTTTTCATTAATCTCCAAAAGTTCTAAATGACTAATTTTGAATGTATCTACACTAATTGCAAATTTTTTTTATAAAAAGATAATTAAACATTATAATCTATCTAGAATTTCCATAACTATGTGTATATGAAAAAAATAATATGAAAGTGTGTCAGTAAGATAGTATAGAATTAAGAAAAGTCACTTACCACATGAACTAACTGCGATTATTATATTCAAATCCCAATATGCATTGCTGAAAAGCTAAATAGAAAACAGACAAAGGCCTTGAACTTTCTCAAATTCTGCCTATAGTATTAAATTCCATATGCATTTAGAAAATTAACCATCATCACTCTATAGGAATCCCATTTATAAATTTGATTTATAAATTTTACTTCTTAAAATGTATTCTTCTAAAGATTTTGGAAGAGAGAAAGCTGGTGCATTTGGAAACAAAATTATTTTACTATAACTATATCATCATCCATAGGAAGAACTTGCTTACTTCTTTGCAAACTGGCCAAGTTAGAAGGTTCCAGAAGATTGCATCATCCTATTAAAATGCAAGGATGATTTACTCAGGTTGAACTGAAGCAGCTGCCTAAAGAAAATTTGATTTTCATTCATGTTAAGCTTCACCACTCATGGGGATCCCAAGGCAAAAAACTTTTCACATGAACTTTAAATAAAGCTTTTCAAAAATTTAATAAAGACTTGATATGTTTTTTTGTATAAGTATTATACATGCATTTTTCTTATTTTTATAGAGATTTTGGCAATATCTATTGCTTGTACAGGTAATATAAAGATTAAATAATATATAATTTTATATATATTTATATGCACATACATTCTCAATATGTAATTTAATGAGGGAGTAGATATTCTATATATTATTTATATTTGTTTGTGGGGAATAAACCAAAGGATTAACAACTAATGAACATAGTTCAATAGTAGGGTAATTTATGTTATCCTCTGTTCATTTCTTCCATTTCATTATTCCTTGAATTTTAAAAAAATTATTATGTTAAAATTTATTTAAAAAAATGCTTACCACAGTCTTCACATGTTGAATTTGTAAAACAATTGAAGCTATTAATACTTACTGATTCAAATTTTATTTATTAATTTGTTTAGCAATGTTAAATAAAGCATGATTAATTTTCCTTAAATAAATTTCTATTTGTATTATTTCTAAGTATTATATGTCTGATTTAATCAATATTATTAATTCCCTGAGAATATTGATTATTAAATAATAATTACTGATTAATATCATTCTTTAAACATTATTAGGATCATTAAAATTTACCCTTTGATTTTAGATATACACTAGTATAGAGCCTCATTTTCACATTAATGTTTACCATATATTATAACACAGCAAATGTACAATCACTTTTTCTTTTAAAATATATATGTTCTACAATAATATCAACAAATTAAAAATCCTTCTCCTTTTTCTTTTCAAAAACTTTATTTTCTTATATCAATACTGAACATATATACATATATTTATATAATACAAAACTCCAACATTTCAACTGTTTTTATCTTCATACAGTCATTTTCGAGGATATGCAACAATAATATGAAATACATATTTATAAATAAACCTCAATTACATAAATACCTTCATCTTACATTACCATAAACAGGAACAAATATATTAAACATACATAATTATATTTTACTTATATCTCTCTCCCACTGCTATTTTTTATTACTCTTTTACATTATTTCATTACAAATCTGTCTTAAAATCACCCAAGAAACTTTTTATACAAATTAAAAAGCCAACGCTAATTTCAAATAACTTCCCCCCTTTTTGAATTTTATCTAAAACCCATCTCAAAACTACATTCCTAAACAATAGCTTTAAATGAATATAAAACAAATATAAACATATTTTTTATATAAAATACTTTTAATAATTTACCTAAACGTATTTAAACATTCATTTTAATTATACATTATTTTAGATTGCTTATCTACTCCATTAATTCTATTTAAAATAGGATTATATTTTTTTATGTAAAAATATTTTTTACCATCCTTTCCCTGTAATGTTTGTTACTGTTAGGTTAATGTAAGATGAATGTATTTATGTAATTGTGGTTTATTTATAAATATGTATTTTATATTATTGTTGCAGATCCTTGAAAATGACTGTATGAAGATAAAAATAGTTGAAACGTTGGAGTTTTGTATTATATATATGTTCAGTATTGATATAAGAAAATAAAGTTTTTGAAAAGAAAAAGGAGAAGGATTTTTAATTTGTTGATATTAATATTTTCATGAAATGAATAAAGAGATGTAAAACAAGTAACAAAGTCTCATCATTTATATAAAGATTTTTGATAGAATTTTAAAATCCACTATACATAATTTCAAACATCCATGTACCATTATAAATTATCACTCAAACTACTGGATATCACTTTCATATATACATACTGTTAGAAATTGAAACCCAGCATAGGGCCTGAGTATAATTGTTAGAGTTAATCAGTTGATTTATGAACACGTGACCAATCAGTGACTTATTAACATAATAAAAAAATAAAGATTTATCTCATGACAGAAATAAATAGTTTTGTCTTTCATATTTCATTCATTGTTAGTCTATATCTCTTTCACTGGGATGAAAAAATTGTAATCAGCAACAATATTTTTTTGTGTTATAAAAATGAGGAAGGTATCAAAGGAAAAAAAGACAGACCTTGGATTATGATTTTACGATAATCATATTTATTGAAAATTATTTATTAGTGACATGGTATTTTCTGCCAGCTCATATAGATATGTATATATATTATAAAAATATATATATAAATTTTAAGAGAGAAAAATACGTATGTGTTATGGTTAAAATAAAAAGAAAATTAATTTGTTTTAAATGGAATTTTAAAAGTGTTTTTTTTTTATTTCGAATGAATCAACATTATAATAGTTGAATTATTTAAAATAGAGATAAGGCTGGAATTCTAGAAGTTTTTTTATCTTTTCTTTTGTCTTGTTTTTAATTCTGGGAAATGGAAGGGTGAAAAGAAAGGAAATATAGATTTTTCTTCTAATTAACTCTATTGTTGAAATTTTAGATACGGGAGGTATTTTTGCTATCCATTGTGCTCACCAATCTGGAATGTTGTTATGGGATTAAAAGCAAAATATGACAAAAAAAGGAAATGTTTTAAGAGTGTGAATAAAGACTTTGAAAGGAATCAAAAACTATAAATTACGGAAATGCATATTGTACCAGTCGGTTTTGATATCACTCACATTTTACATATCTTTGAACTCCTTTATCATATCTACACAGTACATAGTATTATTATTATGCACAAACTCCTTTTGTACGGCCCACTAACTCACGGAGATTTACATGAGAAACCCAGATAAATTATTTAAAACTACTATCGTCACATATCTTTACTTTACTAATGGAATTTATAGATAAATGAATAAGCAAACTCATAAATAAATTGTCTAACTAGAATAAGAATTTAATGAGTATGTGTGTTTAAGCCATCAAATTAGCAATACAATATCTGGGGTTAATAATAATAATAATAAAAGTAATATAGACTACAGGTTTGTTTTATAATACTGTTTAATATAATTAAATAACTGGTTAACATAATAGAGCTATTCTCTTTACTAGTTTTTAATATTTGGAAAACCTTATACAACATTAATTAAATGCTTCGTTCAATCTAGGTGGGGAAGATTTATGTACCAATGAGGTAGTGATCTGTAAACTATATATAACTCATTGCTATTAGATGCACTAATTTATTATTAATAAATTTAATAATTTATGAACACAAAGTAATATCTTTCTCAAAGGAATATTTGATTTATATATCTACAATATGGTTTTTTAATTATATATGTTTAGAAATTCGCTGTTAAAAGAGAATCACTATAAATCAAGCGGGTTATCAATGTTAAAAGGGATAACTAAACAATTAACAGTAAATCACTTTGATTTTGATATACTCCACTTTGCCATGACTTATAGGCAACTTTAAAAGAAATATATATATCTTGAGAATGAAAGCAGTATTGACATAGCAGAAATAAAAACATCGATAAGATTGATGAAAATTTTGCCATTATATTTGAAGAACAAAATGGTCACTCTGCATTTTTGCAGATCACAACCTGGAAAGAGAGCTTCCTCAGACATAAGGAGAAATGAAGTCAGGCCTTTTTACTCTTGAGCCTTATTGTCCAATGATGAGGATCCTGAAGAATTGAAATCCGCATTATTAGCTTAGATTTCCTAAAATACATATATTAAAATAATAGCGAGTTCATGGAACTTAGAATAATTTGCTTATGTCAGCAATGCTTATATTAATGGAGTAGACGCTTTATTTAAGTCCATTACTTAAATCAAATAATAAATAAAATTGCCGAGGCAGCATCTTGAACTTTTTCAAAATCAAATTGGAATAAAACCATCATGACTATAATGTCGTACTAAATAACAATAAAAGTAATTTCTCCCTTTTATTTAGAGATTTCCCATATGCAAATTTCATTTAAAACCCTCTTTAATATTTCATCAAAGCATACTAAAATCTATTGCGATAAATATTCATTTCCTTCTCACAAACTCGAATTAGTGCTCCAAAAAC
The DNA here is from genome assembly GCA_028023455.1 of Epiperipatus broadwayi. Taxonomy (NCBI): domain Eukaryota; kingdom Metazoa; phylum Onychophora; class Udeonychophora; order Euonychophora; family Peripatidae; genus Epiperipatus; species Epiperipatus broadwayi. The sequence goes on along the minus strand of JAQFVV010013431.1, from coordinate 20,967 downwards.
AATAAAATAACACACAATATTCATCTTATTAACAGATTGCATTTATGAAGTATAGGTATTATAGGATTATGTTTAATAAAGTAATTCCAACTCGGTAAATAAAAATGAGCTAAACAAATACTCGCTCATTTGGGAGAGTGTTAGATCGACCAATCAATCACAGGCTGATTGAAAATATTAAGGAAGGTTTCAATTCATTGAATTAGATTTATTGGCACATAAATAGTTAAATATTTTAAATCATAAATTAATAAATAATAGGAAACTGCCATAAGAAAATAAATATGAAATAAAAAGCAATTTTAAGAGAAACTAGTAAAATTGTATTAATCTTATAGAGAGCAAGGACAAAAGTAAAATTACAAAAGATACATAGATTTTATATATATTACGAAGCATGTTTATCTAGGATAGGTAGCAATATTTAATTATTGATGTTACGTAAGCCATTTAAAACAAGAAAAGTGAATTATATATTTTAGAAAGAATTCTTTTGGCAGTAATATTACCTTCCAACAAGTCCTTTCATGTGTAGGTTTCATAACTGCTTGCAAGTTCCCTTTGGAGAGTGAAATGAGACACCTTTCCATCGATGAAATAGCTAGCTATTTTTTTATTATTCAGCAAAGTTCATTCACCAACAGTTCTCTTTATGATTTCAGGAGGCATTAGATGGTTTCACGGTAGCATACTGGTGTTACTGGGAAAGACTTGAGGAACCACAAGTATGCACCCCGACCTTAGCCTACATTTTTGCGTACATTAAATCATAAAATAGACCAACATAGATTCAAACTGCAACTTATTCACTATAGTAATCTGATCCCTATCACTCTCTTTTGGGGGGGGGTATTTATACTATTTTAGCATTGCTCCAGGATGTTCTATCTTTTCATAGCTTCAGGCATTGTTCTGTCCATTCATTTAAAATTAATATGCTCTACTGTGATTCTAAGATACACTCTTCTGATAAATCTTTTAAGTTTTTTGTTAAGAATCCATTTTTAGTTCGCAAATGGATTTCTAAGATAAAATAAAATTAATTTAAGATAAGTCCCTTTGTTGAGTAGCCTATGTGACTTTCCAGATTTATCCAAAAGAATGTGACTTTTAATCGCTAAAATTTAATAGAAAAATATATAAGTAGTTTTTAAGCAAATCTATTTAATGGACTTTACTATTAATATTTAAAATACGTGCATATATATAATATCCACACACAAAAATATGTAATAAATAAATCTTATTTTATTAGAATTAACATTATTTAAACCTTATTATAGAAATTAAAGTAAAATTAAAATGTTCATTATTAAATGAATATAACAAGGCTAAAGAAAGAAAAATAGGCTTGGTGTGTGTATGAATATAAACTGTCCGTTAAACAAATTTACTATTAAAAAGGTAGAGATCAGGTTTGATCTCAGGTTAGTGCTAAATAAGGCATGAACATGGATCGAGTTTGGATCCAATCATTTCAATATTTTATTTATACTTTCCCCCAAATTTACAAATTAAAATCACTAAATGAGGGGGCCACTAGTAATGATCTAGAACCAGACTGTGAACTCACTCAACACTCATGGTCATTTATTTATATACAGAGGGTTTTCTCAAAATGTAATAATTTTTTTTTATAAAAAATCATGATACTTAACCACTAATGAAATTAAACAAACACATAATCAATAGTCTTTTCTTTTTTTATTCTTATTTTTATGTTTTCCTTCTCTACTCATGTCTTACATCCTTTCATCATCTTATTTAGACACACAGCCCAATCTATTCAATACTAATATTGGTTTAACATAACATTCTTGAAGGAATATGCACTGTCACTTAATTCAAGTACTTTGGAAATCCCTAATAATCCTGGAGAATACAAATAAGGAGTGAACTCAAGGGCAGCTTACTAATAAGAATATACTTATTAGCCATACTCAAACCCTCTCATGCAAATGTTGGACCCAATTCCAAAACCCCCCTGGTTTTACAACTTTATTCTTAGACTGAGTACAAGTCTTATCCTTAGTACAGACATTATTAGTAAGACAGCAAGAAAAGTAAAGATTTTACAAAAATTCTTTGCTTACTTTGAATTAATATTATACATAATTAAGAAACTATAAACATTTCTTCTATTGTTGAAAGTGATGAAGGTATTTCACTACTCTATTGCATTATTATATATTTTATAGATTATACAAAGATTTTTTAAAAAAAAGTCTAGTTAGCCTGATCGATTAGTATACTTTTTAATTCCATGGTAACAAGTTTTCTACATGCCAAAGATTGTCATGGATTGTCTGTTATTTCATTTAATCTATGTCCTCAGCTAGCTCTATAGATACTCTTTTACTCTATCATCATTTCCATGGCAGTTTCCGATGTTCGGCAAAGTCCCCAGAAAGGGAGAGTTCTGAAATTTATTAGCCACTCAACATATTTTCTGCACTTCTAAATATTATTTATATGTATTTAACTTTTGCAGCAGTTAAATTAGAGCTAAATCTGCACAGAATCAAATTCAATCAATTAATCATGACCTTCAGCAAAATACCAATAATAATCAAACAAAAGATATTGAGGTAATTTATAGTTTTTGGTTCCTTTCAAAGTCTGTATTCACATCCTTAATACATGTCCCTTTTTTGTCATATTTTGTTTTTAATCCTGTAGCAACATTCCAGGTTGGCAAGGACAATAGATAGCAAAAATATCTCCCCTACCTAAAATTTCAACAATAGAATTAATTAGAAGAAAAATCTATATTTCTTTTTCTTTCTCCCTTTCATTTTCCAGAATTACAAATAAGACAAAAGAAAATGGCTTTTATATTAAAAAAACTTCTAGAATTCCAAGACAGAGTTGTAGAAAGCACACTATGATGATCGAGGAGTAAAACAAGGTAATCGCTGCCCTTTCCATCCTGAGACCCGAAATCTTCCGTTATGCTGCTGCCAGAACATGCCATCAACTGCCATAAGCCAGCAATGTTCACCCGCAGAACTCATCCTGGGGAGCACCAAGGTAGTCATCCAGATTTGACCAAAGTATTATTAGAATGTAAATATAATTTCGAAAGCTTTAAAATGTCTAAAGTTAATTTTTATTATGAATCTTTTTTTTAACTGTCTCTTTAACCTGTTCTTTTAAATTATTTATAATGTTTTTCCTTTTGCTAACTCAAGCTAACAATAATTTTCTAATATTTTTAATTGAATATGAATTTATTTGTTTTATATTAATTTTAGCATGAGATTATTTCATGCTTTGATTTTTTTTGCTAAGAGAGCAAATTATGTTTTATTAGGGGGAGTTCGGGAAAGAACAATTTGATTTTAAAAGTAAAGTAAGTTAATCTATTTTCGCGAGTGAGGTTATGTCGAATATATATATATGTTTCTAAGCAAATCTACCATAATTTCAAATAAATTTATTATAGATTTCCCACAATGGGATTCTATAATTTTATATTTCTGTAATTCAAAATAGAATAAAATATGCTATGGATTTTTGACCTAGTAACAGCGCTGCTGGATAGCGTCAGTTAATTATCATGCATTTTTTTTAAGTTAGGAAAGAGGGAAGGGGGGATTTTTTCGAGAATTAAATTCCCTTATTTCTATAAGTATGTTTTTTTTTTTTGCATGTTAAATATTTATATAAAGTAGTTGTTTACACAGGTTGTTCTCTATGCAGTATTAGATCATTTTAAGGCTATTTAATTATAATTCATTCCTATTTAATAATTATAAGATCTTGGGTTAATAAAGAATGCTTGGAGTCTCATGAACAGACATAAAATGGTCATAAATTTTGTGATTTGGAGTTAGCTTCCGTTCTTCGCATACGCCTGTGAAATGGACAGCGTGTTTGAGATAGAGTTGGTTTGTCAGCAGAATTCGTAGAGGTGAATATGAGGCTCTCTGTAATTTCTATCTCCTATCGATACATGGATATGACATGTGGACGTATCGATTTTCCTTTTATTCTTCGTTCGAATAGACATACGAGTGTTTCGTAATCCGGCTCGTATTTTCTTACTTACGTTTCTTCTCTCCATTTTGCATTCGTATATTTATTAACCCGACATTATTTTGCTTTTATTTTGCCTATCTAATACATAAGCCATAGGGAGATGATTCTACCGAAAGGATCTTCGACCTGAGTAATCGACTCTTTTGTTCGTTTGCGTAATTAGGTTAAAATCGTTTGGTTTTGGCTAATTCATGGTATATTTCATTAAGTCCAATTAAAGTGACTTGTTTGCTTTGATAATTAACTGATAGATGTTTTTATTATAATCGCTTACAGTTTTAAAGTTATTTATAAGCTATGCCAGCAAGGTCCCCTAATGTCATAAAACATTAGTTGTTGAAAATCCAAATTATTAATTTTATAAAGATAAATAAAAATCAATTTTTTTTATATATGTTAATGGAGTAAGACGTCAAATTAGTCTTACTACAATCGTCTATTTAATTAATATCTTTTTCAATAGAAATGTTTTTTTAAGTCATTCTTATATAGGTGCGTTAGGCAGATGTTTAAACCTATCACTATATTATAAGCTTGTAATAAATGTGCACGGGGGATTTTGAAATCCATGGTCATTTAATTATGAAATAATTTTTGCTATTTTTAAAAAAAAGAGAATAAATGTAAACACAATGAAAGATATATAAACTTCACAAAATAAATTGTACAAAGTCAATAACGTCAATGCTGACCGCTAATAAAAATAAAGTCGTCAGGAACTCATATAATTATGAAGTTAATTTAAAAATTGTATTTTTTTTTTTGAGCTTGAGTTTAAACTAATGTAAAATAACTAATGTAGAATGCCCAATGATTTTAAATATATATATATAACTAAAACAAACTTCCAGTGTTCTCGAATCATTTTGTTTACTTTTATTTTAAATAAATTTTGATTTTTAAACATACATATCAACCAATCACCCAAGTTCTCATTTAAATGTAATAAAATCGAATCTCATGCTTTAAGACCCAGCTGCTGGCACAGGGAAAATAAAGGAATTCGATTGTATCATTGAGAAAGGCCATTGATTAGATCTTTGACCTGGGGATATAGATAAATAGGGCAGAATTCATGATGTACCTGATTTATCTATCTTGTACATGGTCGGACTCGAGGTACTTTACCTGTATTCAGGGGTTTGTTGGATCGATGTTTGTTTTTCGACCGGTACAATATATATATATATAATAGAGCATTTAACCTTTCAGATAAGTCACATCTGAAAGAAAAAATAAATCATATAAATAGTGTTTTAGTAGCAAATAATTATAATTATAAATTTATTTAAAAAGACTTATTTCAAGCCCAAAATGTACAAAATAGGAAACAAAAAGATGATAAATCAGATATTAGAATTTGTGTTCCATATGTAAAAGAAACTACAGATAGTATTGGATGTATATTAAAATGCTATAATATAAATACAGCATTTTCTACTCATCAAAAGATCAGCAATATAATAACCAAGCCTAAGGATTCAATCCCTCTTGAATCTCATGGTGTTTATCAAATCTCATGTAAAAATTGTAAAGCTTCTTACATAGGTATGAGTAATCATCACATCAGTGTTAGGAGAGATGAACATGCTAATGCAGTTAAACAACACTCATCATCATCAGTATTCTCACTCCATACTATAGATTCAGGTCATAAATTTATTTTCTAGTACCAGGATCATATCTAGATGTGAGAATCTCTACCAGTGCAAAATTAGAAAAGCCATTGGGATACTTAAAAGGCCAGATTGTAACAATAAGCGAGATGATACATGCAAACTTTCTCCTATTTGGAAAGATTTTTTTAAAAAACATTCTTAATTTAACATTTTTGTTATTGGTGGAACTTTAACATTTTTTTCAAATCGGTGATTGTAGCACATCTACAACCATCTTTCTATCTTTTATCACCCAGTAGATAATTTGTGTGATCAAGTCAAAATGTCGGTATATTAATATTTAAAATTTTTTAACATGGATGAACCCACAAAATATGTCTTTCATATATATATATATTGTAACCAGTTGGGTTACATACACCCAATAATATAGTGTGTGTGCATAAATTATATAAATTAAAAGGAAAAGTAGAAATAACCACAGACAAAAATTGTAGTAGATATTTTCTGCATTCACTGAAACACAAAAATAATAAATAATAACTGATTTAAAATAATTTTTTTTTTATAAATTAAACTTTTAAAAGGTCTGAATTATTATTATTATTATTATTATTATTATTATTATTATTATTATTATTATTATTATTATTATTATTATTATTATTATTATTATTATTATTATTATTATTATTATTATTATTATTATTATTATTATTATTATTATTATTATTTTATTATTTTTTTTTTTTGAAATTAAAAAAAAACAATTATTAAAACAGTCAGATCTGTTATCCTACTGTTTCACCTACTATATACTACAGTAGTATTTCTATATATGTAACTATTATCAAATATTCATATATTATAATTATATCATGCTAATATTGTATTAAAATCAGGCTAAATTTAAACCTAAATGTATTAGTCATGTATGTGTGCATATATCTTAGCATACATATGAAAATTGTATCTATATATGTAAAAACCCATAAATATGCGCATATATATTTCTAGTAGTAAATAAATGGAAAATGCTTTGTATGTGTAACAAGAGACTACATATATTGTAACGGTAAGAAAAGTAGAGCTGCTTTAACCTAACCTAGAGATGCAGATAGAGAGGGTTCAAACCTCACCTACTCCTCTAGATTGCTACTAAGCGACTTACTCCCCAAACCTCACTAGAATTTAATCTTAATGTGTGCCCAGTGGTCAGGGACAGAAGAGACCATGAAAAGAAATTTTTACATATATAATGATCAGATGTACATACGTATGTTACAAAAGAAAACAATACTAAGCGGTTTTATTTATAGTAAATGAAAGATAACACAAACTTTTATTATTTACATTAAAAGAATTCATACAATGTTTTATTAATAGTGTCACAGGCTATTTTCACTGCAACCGGATAAACATATTTGAAAGATCCATTGATTGTAATGATAAGAACAGACAAAATTTTACATTATCATTTCTTTCTTTAAAATATTTCAGCCAATGGAAGTGTTACGTAAAAGAAATCAAGAGAGAGAGAGAGATGATTCATTAACTCTGTGGTTGGAGAACATAGAAATAAATAGGTGGTCAAACTCAACTAAACACTTTGGACAGATTTGAATCACCGCCCTACTTGTGATTTAAGAAGAATGATAAAGTGACCCCAACAGGAATTTCCAGCTATAATTGAAACATTTCGATGATATTTTGAGAAAGATTTCCTAATAAATATAAATAAATAAGACCATGCACACAGGTGATAGCATATAGTGGGCTGTGAGGCTCGAGATATAACAATTACCAAGAGGTTAACACAAGACTGGATAGCTCTCCATCTCTAAACTAGGTTAGAGAGAAAAATGGAATCCGTTCGCTAAATGCGTGACCCGGATTCAGGATCAGAGTTTTTGTTGCTTATGTCCAGTTACGTACATTTAAGGAACTGAGATCGACATGAGATCCCGAATAATTTATTTATTCTTCAAAAGGTCGGAATGTAGGTATGTTAACCTAAGCAAACTTGGCAAAAGAAGCACTGTAATTTATGCTGAGCGGCTCAGTAGATCACCCGAGGCACGATACCCTATAAATACGGTCAACGACCTTTAAATTTTAAAAAGAAACCCTCTGCAAAATATATATCTTAGGAAAGCTCAACTATCACTGAAAATCCGCAGAAAAATAGTAACTTCACTTTTATAAAATTTGAATTAATAAAAAGAACAAGTGGGCGGATATTTTATTTATTTAGTTGAAATTTAACCCATTCACCACTAAGCCAATGCTATTTAATAATTTTTTAATACATATTATCAAAATGTACTCTCTCTTATTACTAAAATATAAATGCAAATGTTTTATTTCACGCTCTTTAAAATATAACTTTAAATTTGTAACCCTTCATTGACTAAAATATACAGGCATTTGATATCGATCTTTCTTTTATATATATATATAAAAACTAAGTTAAAGTTTGGAAAGTTTTATAATAGAATATTTAGCAATTTAAATCTTGATTTTAAAATAGTTTTGCACTTTCTATGATTTGCTTCCTTTTCTTTCTAAATAAATAGTTATATAAAATAAATAGCTTAATTACGGGAGTATAATGGCAGAAAGTTAAACGAAGCATTTTTCAATTAAATTAATAAGAACTATGGCCGCCATTATATATAATAACCCCTCCCATTACGATATAAAAAAAAGAAAAGAAATCAATTAATGAAATATAATTTCACAAGATTCAAATACATAGATTTAAAAAAAAACATATATATATAGAAAAGCATAAATATACATTGAAATTGCAAATTACAAAGATATTTTAATAATTTATGGGAACGTTACTGGTAACTAGATTGGTGGGTCAAAATGAGTTCATTTGATGTTTCCTCACAGGTCTTCTCCGTTCTTCAAATTTGTTTTTCCATGTTTTGAGGGCAGATTTTCACAGATACAGGGCAGATACTTTTGTTCTCTGGCTGACTTATATGATTACGACTCCTGCATCAGGAACAGCTCAGGAGAGCGAAGGCAAAGAAGTTACCCCTGCATTTTTGCAGAGCAACACATTTCTGGATTCTTTTATTTATATGCTGAAAGAATAGAGTGCAGCTTGAAGTAAGTACAGCAAGCAAGAGTTCGCTATATTGTCCAATCTTTCAGCAAAATTTCTTCCAACAAAATTCTTAAGATTTCTCTCTGACCTTCAGCACAGGTTACCAGCAAGCATAAGACCAAGAACAAAAGAAAAGTTCTTTATTTATACCCTTTTTCCATTATGTTTTTAATCTGCTAATTAGTAGCGAATCATGCCCATTGTTTCAAATTTATCCTGTTATCTATTTTTATCTAATTCAGAAAAATGTTTTACTAATTAAATTCCTTTTCTTAATGGATTCTATTTAATTAAGAAATTCATCGAATTCTAACAAATATATTTTAAAAATAATTGCAATTATAATTTTAACTTTCTATATTTTATTTTATTAAATCTTTTAATTTAGGCAACTATTTGAGAAAACAATAAATTTAGTTTGAAAAAGAAACATACATTCACTGTGGTTGGACTTAGGGTCTTAGTTAGTCCACAGTGAATGGTGAAGCCAGCATATATATATATATATATATGCACAGCTTCAATATGCAGGAAGGAATAATGTTAATAGAATTAAAACATTAGAAATTTATTTATTTAGAATATTTATTCTAAAAGTAATATTGGAAATTATTATTATATTTCTGCATATATCGCTAAATTATATGATCGAGTTACATATACAACAAAATGTTTTGCATCTTCTAGATTTGTTTTTCTAAAAGATGATCTCATAAATTTAATCTTTCTCACTGTATTATGACCTAGTTACAAATTAAGAGTAAAAATAGATTTTAAAATAAAAGTATGAAAAAATTATCCTGAGTGACCGAAGGAAAAACTATGTTTGACCGAAAGTAAAATCCACCTGTAGAAAAATCAATCACAGTGGGATTCCATGATTTCTTAGAAAGCAGCAAGAAAACTAGACAAACAGATCTAAAAACTACTTTGATAGGGGAGAGGGGGTAAGCTGATATATAAGCCACTGCAGCCATCTTTAAGACAGTACAGACATTATTTTAAGTTAATTCATTGATAAAGTATTTTGTAAAATTTGTAATGATGATGAAGTCAGGGTAGAAGGCAACTTTCCTTGCTTTCTTGACCTCAAGAAGATCTATCAGATGCAGAGAACAGTGAGATAGAAGCCTATGCCAGCTAATAGAGTCCTTCAACATAAAACCAACTTGCCAGGAGAAAGAAGAGAGCGGTAACAAACTCCCTCAACTTAAAGTTAACTTCTCAACTAAAATTCATTAATTCCTAAAGCTAGCTAAATCTATTAACTATGACCAAAATAATAATGTACTTTAAACTCACCTCTTAAATGTAATTTTATTTTATCTAAAATCCTAAATCTTTCATGATTTGATTTACTGATTTATTTATTGATTTAATTATTGATTTACTTACTGAACTTATTTACTGATTTATTTGTTGGCTTGCTGATTTATTTCTGATTGATTTAGTTTCAACGTATTTATCTTATTCTGAGTTATTAAAAGTTATTTAGTTTTAACTTGCTTAAATCGATTGATTTTAAATGATTTATCATAACTTTTAGTATGTATAATTCTAAATGATTTATTTTAAAATGATAATTAAGTTTCTAAGTTAATTTACATATTTTAACATCATGGTAATATTTGCTTTTATTAATTCTCGTAAACAACTCAAATCTATATTAAACTAAATCAATCAAATCTCAGCTAATTTTGTTTCAATTCCCTTTTTAAACCAAGCTAAAATAAAGCCAAATTCCAGATTTCACTTACGTGAAATCTTATCTTTAAACTTACATTTCTTTTTAGTTAAATCTATGCCAATTTTATTATTTTCAATTATGTATTGTTTATGCTATATTTGTTCAAAGCAGAGTTTTACTCTTAGTTAAATCATTAGTGAGAAGCGATTAGATATTCTCATGTATTATTAATGCCCAAACAAAACTCCATTTTGAAATGAATAAAATGTCTTATTTAGGATATAATTAAAATCTTACAGCTATTGTATGATAGATTTGCTTTAAATGTAATATACAACTAATATTTAGCCGGGGTGATAAAATACAGCATAAAGCTATAACTTAATATTATAATTATCCATAATATGCTGTAATTCTCCCTAGTATATAGATAGCTTTATTAATTAGATTCATAAGTTTTCCTTAATCGCATGATTATAGATGCTATATAATGAACTGATCTACGGTAGTTTCATGAAGGAAACTATTGTTTAACATCCTATTTTTATTATATAATGATGTAGTCAGAAGTGTGAATGTATCCTTAAGAAATGCTATGGCATATATACTTGTTGCTGTATGTATCTTTAATGTTCGTGTGTGTAAGGGTTACCCCATTACTCTTAATTCAGACAACTACCTCCTTCAGATGGTGGTCGGGTATGCACCACCCCATTCTGCATCCTCAGAAATGGAGCACGAGACTCCAGACACTTGAAATAGTTGTTCAATAACTGGAATAAAGGTCTCGTTATTTCACAGCAATGAGTACAGTGAAAAAGGAAACTGGTACTTGGTACAAAGCCCATGAAAAAGCACACATTCGAGATGCAGGAACTCAGATTGTATATTTTCTATATGGCTTGGTATCTGAAGTCTGACTGCCAATCATCAGTTCATCCTGCCATAATAATTGTATCTTTCAGCTTTGATCTGAGTTCGAATCTAATTTCATAGGCATATAAGCTATGTAGAGAATATATTAATTATTCATGCTTAATAAAATATTGTGTTCTTTATAAATGTTTATAATCACTTCTGCTAGCTCTAAAGCATATCTAGATCCTGTTATGAGCAAATTAACTAAGTTTATAAAGTCATATTAAGTCTCATGAAACTGTAACTTCAAATGTATAATTTTTTCATCACCTGCGAGTGATATATATATATAGCAAATTAAATTAAATTATTTGTAACCCAAAACTACAATCACCTGCATGTGATTGGAAACGCTATATATAAACTGTAAATGCCAATATCAAAATTGTCACCTGTGTGTGTACATATATATGACAAATATAATAATTTAACTAATTTGTAAACAGAAAATTAATATCACCTGCGAGTGATTTAAGATGTCATATATATATATGTCCACAGATGGCGTCCTACCAAGACTGCCAATCAAGTGTATGTTTTGTTTACATAAACGTCAGAGTAGTTAGTATTCACTATCTCTAACTATAATTCCACTTTCAGATCATGATTTCAAGCTATTTGCTATCGTCAATGAAAGACAGGAATAAAGAAACTAGATCTGAATACAAACTCTGAGTTTTTTAACTTGCATTTTTGTTTATCATAAATGTACCTTTGAGGTCTTTCTTGCAATGATATAGATTGCAGAGGCTTCTACTATGTGGTGATGCTGAACTGAGATCAGACCCATGTAGCTATCTGGTTTGCTATGCTGAGTTTGAAGACATTACGTGTCTAAAAAATTCACGCTTGCAAGCTGAATAGAAATTGTTTCATAAACGCTCAGAGTTTGTATTCAGATCTAGTTTCTTTATTCCTGTCTTTCACTGACGATAGCAAATAGCTTGAAATCATGATCTGAAAGTGGAATTATAGTTAGAGATAGTGAATACTAACTACTCTGACGTTTATGTAAACAAAACATACGCTTGATTGGCAGTCTTGGTAGGACGCCATCTGTGGACATAAATACAAGCGTTAGCAAGTTTTTTAACTTGCATTTTTGTTTATCATATATATATATATATATGTAAACTAAAGCTACATGTAATTCAGTAAACCATAAATGATTATATCCAAAATCATCACCTGCATGTGAACCAGAACTTAAACAAAGTGTATCCCTAATTTAATCACCTGCGAGTGAGACTATCCACATAACCACATTGTAATTATTATTTTCATTTATTAATTTCATTATTTAGCTTTCATTAAATTAATTTTAAATTTAACTTCTGCTTAGTGTCTCAATGTTGCTCATTGTTAAGTCATTATTTATTATTTATCTATTAGTTGTTAAGAATCACATCCTTATTTAGTAATTATGTCCCAGTCACACAATATCTATATAGCTATACTGTTTGAAATGTCAGTTTCCCATAGTCTTGTGTTTTACCAATGTGCTATTGCCAGCACGTGATGAAAGAAAATACTGCTGTGTCATCTGTAAGGTATTACATCTTTGAGCATTAGTAAAGGAACTGTGGCTATATCAGACACATGGTCATCACTACCTTATGCTGGTCAGCCTTGGGATGATTTACTAAAACTCTGAATTTTGTTACACGAATGTACAGATTTGACCGTTACAGTATAGTATTTTTGAAATTTTTTAATTAATTAAACAAAATTTCTATCTATTAGAAATCCCCTAAGTGAAAACATGCATGACACACTTTGACAAATATTTCAAGCTTGTTTTCAAAAGGGATTATAAAGATAAAAATAAAACTCTGTTTTCAATCAAGGTGTTGTTATCACCTCAGATGATTTTATAAAAAGACTGATAAAAAATAATTAGTTCTGCTTGCAGTTTGTAAGAGTTGGTCAGAAGAGTTTTTAATTTTTTAAGCAGAGGCCAACTGCAAAATTTGGATAGTAGTGTTTTGTAAGAGCTGAACAAAACAGCTTGGTTACTAAAATTTTTTGAGTAAGTGGCAGCAATTAGCTGACCAAAATAGATATCTGCAGTTTGTTGTTGGCTGTAGCAGAGTTGGCAGAATAGATATCATGAACTGATGTAGCTGAAGGCAGGACAGTAGATTCAGCTGCTACTATTTTCCTTTCATAGAAGTTTTGATTTACTTGAAGCTGAATCACTTCTGAATCAATAGCCTGAAAAAAAAATGAGGACAAAATAGTTAGAAGAGTTATACAGAGCTCCTATGAAGATCTAAGGTATTGCTCTATACTTTACTGCAGAGTTTTGATTCATGAGGCCAGCTTCAGTTCAAATGGATCAACTAGCTGCTTAAATATGTCCTAGAAGACAGCTTGACAATTGCTTGGACTACAAAAGAAAGCTCATGGTATGCCAATGTCATATCTGACCTTACCTTTAGAAGTGGACTATTCCAGATTCCTTGCCTAATTGGCTAGCACCCAGACACTATCCAAAGGGATTAAAACCTTCACTGGGGTTCGTGCACTGAATCCACATGTTTCCAGTAAGGTAGAGGATCTGCCATTAATTAGTCAGCCTTTTGGAGGCAAGGCAGAGAGCAATTATGCCTGTTAATCTGAACGACAGAACATGCTCTCCATTAAACCTTCTGCCATCAGCAAAGGTATTTATCTAGTCATTATCATGACATCCACACAGTGAGGCAAGCTAAATACATAGCTGGAAGAGTCTTACCAGAGCTCACGAGGCAGGCTAATCATTTAGCTAGAAGTGAGTTCCATACTTGGCTCGACTATATCAGCATTCAAGTATATCAACTATATTTATTCATTTGTTCAACTAACATGTGTATATTTTTTGGATTAATAAATTGTACATTTTAATTGATGAATAGTTATTCTTTTTGTATCTGTTTGGTTTGGAAATGAACCTGCAAGTCTAACCCAACACAACAGATTTGGCACAGTCGCAGAGAAATTTTTCCTTCACAGCTGGAAAAATTATAGAATAAACTATGCCAGTTATAACAGATTTGGCACAGATGCACAGAAATTTTTTCCTCATGCCTGGAAAAAATTATAGAATAAAATGTGCCAGTTTCAACAGTTAAACATTTAAAATAAATATGCGATTGTTTATTTTGCATATTTGTTTTATTATTTTTCTTTTGAAAATTTTTTTTACGTTCGTGTAATTTTATTATGGTGAATTTTTTTTATTTTAAAAAAACAACTATGTAAAACTGTTAAATAAAATTGACCACAAACATAAAGGCATGTCAATTTGAAGCTTCAACCAATCATGAGAGCTTTACTCGCTAGTAAGCATAAAAGCTCGCTCTATTGGTTTAAAACCTTCATTGAGTTACTTACAATATCATAACTATAAAACCAAAACAAGTACAAGTGGCTACTCAGCATAAATAAATAATGATGGCTAAAGCAATCAGCTCTATGGAATGTTTTGATCCAGCTCAACCTGAAAGCTGGCCAAATTATAAAGAGCATTTGATTTTTTGTCTGCAGGATAATCAAATAAAAAAGCCTGAGGTAAAGTTAGCTACACTAATGACCATAATAGGTCTGCAAATGTACGATATACTCACGTCTCAATCTACGGCTGTAACTTCAGCTGAAGTGGGTTTTGATAGAGTGTTGATAATTCTCACAGAGTATTTTTCTCCTAAACCCTTTATAATAATGCAGAGATACCATTTTAATCTCAGAATACAAGAACAAGGTGAAACAGCTAGAGAATTTGCAACACAAATCTGTATATTAGCCTTGAATGCGATTTCAAAGACTTTATGAATGAAGCATTTCGTGATCGTTTTATTTGTGGCATAAACGATCACAATTTGAGGCCGAAAATGTTAATGATTTCAGACCTAGATTTTGAGACAGCAGTAGCTCAGGAAGGACTAGCAGAAACAATAGCTAGTCAAGCTAACCCATTAAAAAAACTTACAAAGTATGAAGTGCAAAAAATTGAGCATAATACTGGGTCACCCAAATACACAGTCAGCTCAGAGAACTCAGTATCAAATAGCTCATGGCTTTGTTATAGATGCAATGAACACATGCACATGCATATAGAATGTCCATACCGCAAAGCAACATACATGTTTTGCAAGTGAATCAGACATATAAAGGCAGCATGTCTGAAATTAAAAAAACAAACAGCCAAGTCTATTCCTAAAGACAGTAAAGGCCCTTATAAGAAACATATGCAAGTTGCCTGTATAAACCATATCAGAGATGACAAGTTTGGGTTTATACACACTGTCATAATAAATGATACACCAGTCAAGTGGACTATTCCAGATTCCTTGCCTAATTAGCTAGCACCCAGTTGCTATCCAAAGGAATTAAAACCTTCACTGGGGTTCATGCACCAAATCTGCATGTTTCCAGTAAGGTAGGGGATCTGCTATTAAATAATCAGTCTTTTGGAGGTAAGGCAGAGAGCAATTACATCTGTTAACCTGAATGACAGAATGTGCTTTCCATTAAACCTTCTGCCATCAGCAAAGATATTTATCTAGTCATTATCGTGATGTCCATGCAGTGAGGCAATTCCACCTATGAACTGGAAACTGCTATGTCCGAATTAGAGCTGACTCGAGGCAAGCTAAATACATAAATGGAAGACTCTTACCAGAACTCATGAGGCAGGCTAATTATTTAGATAGAAGTGAGTTCCATTGTTGGCTCGACTATATCAGCATTCAAGTGTATCAACTATATTTATTCATTTGTTCAACTAAAGTGTGTATATTTTTTGGACTAATAAATTGTACATATTAATTTCTGAATAGTTATTCTTTTTGTATCTGTTGGTTTGGAAATGAACCTGCAATCCTAACTAAACACAACAGCCAGCAAATTACTTGAATAATTTTCCCTGATGATGACAAGCCCAAAATTATATTTTTTTGATGGACCAAAAACCAAGCTTACCAAGAGAAAGCTTGAAGAAGTTGGTGTACATATGGCTGCTATTTATCTATAAATGCAGGGAACCACAGATAAACACATCACATGTATATACAGTGAGTTATTTTATTTTAATATTTCTTAAAATGACTTTTAAAATCATAAATTAATAACTTAAATTAAAACAAACAAGTAACTTTTGCTTGAGCTGAAATCTGACAGCAGTTATATATAATAATGAAATTTTAAATGATTTCTTTGGTCTGAAGTGACAGATATATAAAACGATTTTATTTTTCTTTTATTAAAAAAAGAGAGAGCTTTTATATTTAGAGACCTTGATAATTAATCAACAAGTACCTGTCAAACAAAAGTTGACATTATTTAGTTTGATAAAAAAAAGAACTTATAAACTGAAACTAAATTTTAAATTATATATTTTGTTTATACACATGTATATGTGAGAAATTTATGTATGTTTTCCAAATGGAATTAATTATGAAAAATATAATATTATTATTATAAATTACATGCACACACACATGTAATTTTTTTAAACATTTATAATATTTTTTTATATATATAACTGTAAAAGGTTATTTTATATGACAATTGTAATATAAGTCAATTGTACTGCATATTTGAGTGTGCACATATATGTCAATGCTTGTCAAATAGGACATATATGCAAATTTTAATCATTTTTTTGTCATTATTGAATACCAATTGAAATACATTAATTGTATGTTATAAATTGCACAGTGCAGATATAGGTAATATCCAAAGTTTATATTTTAAATAGATTAAAGGTTGATTATATTAAGTTAGATTTGTATAAATTGTATTTTGTACAAGATTCACTATTTTTTACATGTCTAATGAGGATGAATGTTATAACATTTATGTTAGTAATTCTCATATTTTTAAGAGCTTATATTTATATCTTTAAGACTTCCATTATGAGGGAATGATTTTAAAATTTTGTAAATCCTATATCTATGGTATTTTTATAGTGTAGCATTATTTAATCATTTGGTGGCTTGATTAAAAATATTCACATTGTATTGTCATAATTGAGGAACAGTTATTTTGTTAAATTATTTAATTTATGGGTATAGATATACATAATGCAACCATAAATGTTATTAAAAATATTAGTTTGAAGAAACCTATACCTCCCATTTTATTGGGAATGTTTTCAATATGATGTATTTGTTTTTTCACATGGTTTGTTCTGAATTAGCTCAAATATAGTACTACCTATATGGTTAGAAAAAGAAATTACTCATTCCAAACCTAATAGTAGATTAGGCCATGAAATAGGATTAATCTTAATTAATATTAGTATGTGTTATCATAGCATAGTGCAATATAACTAGTTTGTTTTCACATAGGGTTTATTTCAAACTAATTTGTGAAAGGAGTCCATTTTCTAGTTAATAAAGTTATTTAAAAAAATACTTCCACTAATAGAAAGTTTTGCTAAAGGATGTAAATATAAATTTTATTAAACACACATTATTATATTAAGTAATATTTACTAAGGCTGTAACCTTAGGAATAAGCATCTGAAAAATTTGAAGGTAGGGACCTCTACAGGTCTTGGTGTAAGCTTGAGGCTAAGACCTGTAGAGATCTCTACCTTCAAATTTTTCAGATTCTTATTCCTAAGGTTACAGCCTTAGTAAATATTAAAGGATGTAAAGAAAAATGAATCTAGGAGACAAAACTAGCAAGGAAACTCACTAAAAGAAAAAACAATTAGATAAGTCATGTTCCCCAAATAAGAGGGTATATAGCAATATATCTATTTCTAGATTTGCACATTAGCATATAAAAATGTTTATATTACATTATTTTATTTTACACAGACATTTACCTATTATTTATTTATTTTTATTTTTTCACTTATAAACTACATAATTCATATTTTTATCTCAGAATGTTTATTTTAAAACATTCTCAATTTGGAATAAATGTCAAAGGAAAGAAAAACTTGATTATAATTTAAAATATAATCAATAAATTGATTACCATAGTCATATGCATGGACTTAATTAAGATTAGTAAATAAAAGAATACATCTTTACATGCTTACTGTATTAATTTTTATTAAGATTAAATACTTTATATTTTTTACTAAACTTCAAAAGTTCTAAAACACTAATTTTGAATGTGTGTTAATTTATACCAAATTTTCTATAAAAAGATAACTAAACATGTTAACATTGCCTATTCTAAAAATAAACAGGCAAAACTGTTTATATGTATTGATCATGTGATTTTATTTGTCTAAAAATAACAATATGTACATGAAAAAATAACAACAGGAAAGTGTCTTCATAAGATAATATCAAATAAAGAAAAGTTACTGCTTGACCTATAAACATCAGATGTTTTCTTAAAGACCATCATTCACATTCAAACACCAACATGCCTTGCTGAAAAGCTAAGTAAAAAAGGATCAAATGCCCTGACCCTTTCCCAAAGTCTGTCTATTGTATCAAATTTGATATACATTTGGAAAATTAGCCATCATTAGCCTCTAAGAATCCTGATTATACATTTTATTTATAAATTTTACTTCTTAACATTTATTTTTCTAATGATTTAAAAAAAAACTGTTCCATTTGGAAACAAAATTATTTTTCTATCACTACACCATTATTCATAAGGAGAACTTGTTTACTTCTTTGCAAATTATTCTATTAAAAGTGCAAGAATGATTAACCCAGATCAAGCTGAAATAGCCACTTAAAGACAATTTGATTTTCCTTTGTGTTAAGCTTCCTTACTCATAGGGATCCCAAGACAAATAACTTTTTTACATAAACTTCAAAGAGGCTTTTCAAAAATTTAATAAAGACTTGATATATTTTTTTTGTATAAATATTATGCATGCATTTTTTTCTTAGCTTTTGGAGATATCTATTGCTTGTGCAGGTAAGATAAAATTTAAATAACATACAATTTTATATATATTTATGTACACATATATTCTCAATATGAATAGATGATTAGATAGTTAGTCTATATATTACTTATATTTCAGTTTGTGGGAATAAACAAAAAGGCTAACAACTGTTGAACATACTTTAAGTGTCGGGTAACTTACATTATCCTTTTGTTTGTTTCTTCAATTTTATTATCTTTTGAATTTTAAGAAAAGTTTTATGCTTAACATTTATTTAAAAAAAATATTTCCCACAATCTTCACAAGTTAAATATGTAAAACAATGAAAGCTATTAATAATGCTTTCTGACTCAAATTTTGTTTACTATTTTATTTAGCAATGTTAAAAAAAACAGATAATTTTTTATTAAATAAATTTTTATCTGACTCATTTATTAATGTATTCACTCATCTCACATAATTATTTAGCTACATCTCTGATTTAGTTCATTACTTTCCCTATTATTATTGATTATTAATTAGTAATTACCATTTATCTTCATTCTTTAAATACATTTAGGATCAATAAAATTTACCCTTTGATTATATATATATGCTATTATAGAGCCTCATTTTCACAATAATATTTATATGAATAAAATAAATTCTTCTGCTCGAGTGGTCTAAGATAAATGGATAGATGTATAGATGATAGATCATATTTAACCAATTAACACCACAAGTCTTTCTAGATCACCTTTAATCATTTAGCATCATAAGTCTTTCTAAATCACTGCTGGGAGGCATACCCTAGACCAACTCACAAACAATATATAAACAAAAAGGACAAACATTATTTGTATAGCCATTTTGTCTATCTATCCTTACTTTAATAATATAATGATGATGATGATCTTCCCATCATCTACTTTGTAACTAATATCACTAACATAAATCATGTCTGTTATTAATTTAGAATTGATGAATAAGACTCTGGTATACACCAATATATAATATAACAACCTTCAATAACTCATTTGATACTCCAATGCATGAACTCTTTTAGGTTATATTATGTATATTCCTATATCTAGTTATTTATTATACATCTTTAAACTATGTTTTATGATTAGAATCCAGTAGTTATGATGTTGGCTAAGCTATTGTTTCACACAAAAAATGATCAACCTTAAGAAAACTATAAACTTTTTTCAGAGAATTGAATTTTATTAATAGACATTAAAAAATATACATAAAAATCAATAGATTTGTTACATTTATTGATTTAACAGGCAAACCTAGGTATCATTTTGATATTTCAGAAAATGATATATATAAATCTATAAATTAATGGCAGCATGTACTATGCCGAAAGTATAAAGTATAACTATGGCTGTTTAGTTGCCATAACACCTGTAAATAAAACATTAATATTTTCTACCCTACCAAGTGATGGTATAAATTAATCCTATTTGGGAATTTTATGAGATAACCCTGTACATTATATATGTATACTGTACCAGTCAAGTTTGTACATTCGCGTAACAGAATTCAGAATCCAAGCAAAAGAGACCGAAGCTGACCAGACTAGGACTGTAACATCCCGAGTCCGACTGCACTTCAACTCGTAAGCCAGGATTCCAAGACTCAAGACCCTACGAATGACCACCTTGAAATTACACGTAGTATACCTCTTTGCACATGGCCGACATAGGTCACGGAGAAGCAATAAGACTCTGATGAATAAAAG